>CAUYRT010087344.1:0-21094 GCA_963574885.1 Lepilemur ruficaudatus | reverse complement strand
CATGTAAACTATGGTCTTTGGGTGGTAACAATATGTCGACGTAGGTTCATCAGTGGTAACAAATATACCACTCTGCTGGGGATATTAGTAATGGGGCCAGCTAGGCACGCCCATGGGGAGGAGGATACAGAGAATCACTGCACTTTCTCCTCCATTTTTCTGTGAAGTTAAAACTGCTCTAAAAAATAATGTCTATTAAAAAAAATAAGTAACTAAGTAAATAACCACTAGGGTAACTCATTTTCTCTGGCACTCTATAATCAACCATGACAATCTCCAAACCATGATAAAGTCTGTGTTCTAACAGGATTTAATAAAGAAAGGCAGTGGAGAACAATGTGTACATAGTATCACAAACAGAATCTCGATTGAATTTCATACAGCATAGAAGAGCATTGCCTTATTCTAAGTAATTCAAAATAAATATTTGACAAGTATTTCTGCACTAATCAGTTATTGAACATCTAGTTATTTTTCATTCAATCCTTGTTTCTGAGCCTTAGGAAGTGTTAAGTCAAAGCAGGAACAAATGAGAAAGATGAATTCCAGCCATGTTTAAGCTGACCCTGAAAATTAATTAGGGAAAGCACTGTTATAAAGAACTCCATGGGCGTGTACTGCATAATTATACTTTATTAAATTAGTAAATTACAATTTTTCTGTTGTTTGAATTTTCAATGTGCATGCTTTACTAAAGCAATATAGCTGTTTTGTTTTTAAATGTCCTTATCATATAGCATTTATACGATATAGTGTAATTGTTAGTTGTGGGTATGTCTGCACTTTCTGTTAATTGTAAGCTTCCTGTGGGAAGGTATTTTCTCTTTTTTTTTTAATGTAATACTTGAAACTTTAAAAAGAATATGTTAATATATGTGTTTTAATTGGTCATCATAAATATAAAATGAAAAGCCATGAACACACCACTCAACTTAAGAAAATGTGTATTCCCCAAATTATTAATGCTCAAAGCTCACGTCTTCTCTCTGACTCTGTATTTCTCCCACCACTGGCGGCACCAACTACCCTTAATTTTGTTTTTCATGCTCTCACTGTCTTCTGTTATGGTGTTATTCCATCCACTATGACTTCTTATGTAATATATCTTTTTTAACTTTATAAAATATCAAGTATTTTCCCCTAACGTATACCCATGCTGTTACACATAGCTGTAGCTCAGTTATTTTCTCTGTTTTATAATATCCCACTCTTTGAATCTCCCAAGATTTACTTATCCCATTTTCTTGAATGAGATTTGGTTTATGTTCAGGGGATCAATGTGGTTTGTTTGTTTTTACTATTGTGAAGAAGACACATTGTACATTCATGTTCAGGTCTCCTGGAAAACCAGTAAGAGTTTCCCTAGTGGACACACACACACACACACGTGCATACACATGGAAAAATGGGGCAAGTTGTTTTATACATGCCCACCTTTATGAGTTAATGCTTTTTTAAAGGTGAATCGTTTACACATCTACCAGAAGAGTAAAAGCATATCCACTGCTCCATATTTTCGCCAACATTCAGTATAGTCAGGATTCTTGATTTGTGTGTGTGCTTTGTTTTTTAGCCAATCTGGTGGTATAAAATGCTATTTTACTGTGGCATTAAATTTCATTTCCGATCATAAATGTGACTGTGAAAATTTTTTCTTGAATTCATTCACATTCTTTCTCTCTTTTGTGAAGTATCTCTTAATTTATTATGCTTGCATTCAAGGTTGAGTCATTGTTTATACATAGGTTTTGAGGCATAGATTCTTTCAGAACAATTTTTTTTTGAAATTTATACATTTTTCACAAAGGTATAAATGCTCATGCATCAGTAGTTCATTCATTTTTATTGTTGATTGTCATTCAATTGAATACATGTAAAGCAATTTGTTTATCCACTTATCTATTGCCAGTTTTTGGCTATTATAAATAAAGCTGCTATAAATATTTGTTTCTAAACAGTGTGCCTGAGCATAGTTTTTTTTTTTTTCCATTTACCTTGGGTAAATAGCTAAGAGTGAATTTGAGAGGTCATATGGTAAGTGTATGTTTAACATATTAAGAAGCGTCAATTTTTCAGTGTCCTTATATAATTTTATATTCTCACTAGTAATGGAGTGTTACAGTTATGCTAATCCTTACTAACACAATAATGTCAGTCTTTTTGATTACAACTATTCCAGTGGATATGCAGTGGTCTTTCACTGCAGTTTTAAGTTGCATTTTAAAAAAGCTAATGATATCGAACGTCTTTTCATGTGGTTATAGGTCATATTTAAGTCTCCTATGTAAAACCTTCAAATGTTTTTGACAATTTTGGAGGGCCAATACCTTTTTGTTTGAGTTGTGAGTATTTATATATTGTAAATAAAAGCTGCTTTTCAGATGTATGTACTATTATGAGTTTTTTTCTTCCACTTTATAGCTTGCAATATATTTTCTTAATAATATTTTTGATCATCATAAGATTTTGGTTCAATGAAACACAGTATCTTTTTTTATGGTTCATGGTTTTTTGTAACTTATCTAAAAATATTAGTCTACTTTAAAGTTGCAAAGATTTTCTCCTGTTTTCTTCAAGAAATTTTTATAAATTTAGCTTCTAGATTTAGGTATATATGCCACATTTTGAGAGTTAATGCTGTTATATGGTATAACATAAAGGTCAAAGTCCATGTTTGCCCAAGAGCACCATTTTTTAGAAGACTATATATACTTTTTGGCCATCGAAATGCCCTGGCACTATTCATGAAAAAATCAGTTGACTGTGTGTATATATAGTCCTATTTTTATATTCTCTTCTGTTTCATTGACCTATGTACATTTCTCTATAATCAGTCTTGAAATCAAATAATTTATTCCAGTTTTGTTATTTTTTGGCAAAATCCTTTTGGCTGGCCTAATTACTCTGCTTGTCAGTATAACCTATGAAATCACCATTGCACTGAAGCTATATATCAATTTGATGAGAATGGATATCTTAGCATTATTGAATCTTATGATTCTTAAACATGGCATATTTTTCCAATAATTTAGATATTCCCTAGTCTTACTCTGAAGTGCAATTATAACTTGTATAATTACTTTGTAAACATTCAATTTCCAATTGTTCATTGCCAGAATATAGAAACAGAAATTTTTCAAATTAATTATGTTTTCTGTCACCTTGTTAAACTCACATATTATCTTTAGCAGTATTTTTTTTTTTTTTTTGTAGATAGCTTTGGATTTCTTATATATACAATCATGGCATCTGAAAATAAAGACATTATTCTTTTTATCCAATCTTTAAATTTTATCATCATTATTGTTTATTTCTCTTTCCATATTTCACTGGTTAGGATCTCCAGTAGAGGTGGGAAAGTGGCCGTTATTGGTTTGTTCCTGATCTAAGAAGAAATAATTCTCTTTTTGTAATGAAGTGTAATATTAGTACATGTTTATTGCATATGCCCTTTTCTTAGATTGAGGAAATATGTGTTTAAACTTTTCAAATGATTTGTCAACATCAATTAAGTTGGTAGTATTTTTTCTCTTATATTTTGTCAATACAGTGAAATACATAAGTATATAAAATAATTTTCTGAAGCTACACCAATATTTTTATATTGCTTGAAATTTATTTCACATTGGCTATATTGTCTATCTTCATGAACATTTCATGGATACTTGAGTAGCACGTATATTTTTCAGTAGTTATGCGGTCCGTTCTTTTAGGTCAAGTTGATTGATTATACCTTATATATTCTTGCTGATGCTGTGTGTGTGTATTCTATCACTTACTGATAGAATAGTTGATATTTACAAACATAATTGTGAATTTGTTTTTTTCACTTTTCAGTTTGATATGTGTTTTCTCCATAAATTTCAAACCTCTGTTTTTGATCTTTCACATATATCTTCTTGACAAGTTTACTGCTTTATTATTATAAAATGTTTCTTTGTATTCCCGGTAATATTACATCTTCTTAGATCTACTTTGCTGATACTAAAATGTCAAACCAGTTCTCTTAATATTTGTGTTTGCATGGTGCACATTTTGCTGTTCTTTTACTTTGACCTATATGTGTCTTTAAATGTAAAGTAAGTTTCTTGTAGAGAATACTGGTGGCATTCTTTCTGAGAATCTCTGTCATATAATTGGGATTTTAGACTATTTAATTATTAATGTAATTGTTAAAGATGTCCTGGTATCTATGACCTTAAAATATATATTAAAATTGTTCCATCTGTTCTTTGGTTATTTTTTTCTTTTTTTTTCCCATGCTTTCAAATTTATGAGATATGTCTATGATCACATTTTACTTCCTATGTTGGCTTATTAGCTATGCCCCTTTATTTATTTTTCTTGTGATTATGTCTGAGTCTACAGTGTGTATTTTAATTTTCCAAGTCTATCTTCAAGTAATTTATTATTTCACATATAATTTACTAAAATACATTTCCCTTTCATCTTTTTCATCCTCGTTGCATATTTGGCCATAACATTTAATTTCACAGATGTTGCAAACCCCACAATATGTTATTAGCTTTGCTTAAACAGTAAGCCCTCTAAGAGCTTTGTTTCTTTAAAGTAATTTGCACACATATTTCCCATTTCTGTTCTATGTTATTTCTTTGTACAGATCAAAATTTCCAACTGGCATCAAACCTCCTTCTGTCTGAAAAAATTTCTCTAAAATTTTTGGTTGTATAGTTACACTAAAAATAAGTTGTCTCAGTCTTTGTCTGAAGAATTCTATATTTTATTCACATTTGTGGAAGGTATTTAATACTTTGTTTATAATTTTGTTGTGAAGATATTATTCCATTATCTTCTGGATCACATGGTTTTTGATGAGCAATATATGGTCCTCTCCTCACAGTATTTTTTATTGCAGAAGATGGCAAACTTTCTCTGCAGAAGGCTAGATCATAAATATTTTAGGCTTTGTGGGCTACACAATGTCTCTGTCTCATATCCTTTTTAGTTTTTACTGTTGTCGCTGTTTTTAAACCTTTAAAAGTGTGAAACTTTGGCCCATGGGCTGTGGTTTGCTGGCCCTTTCTCTGTAGCAATTACAGTAACATGCCTTTTTTATTTTGATGATTATAATGTTTTTCTCTTTAGCACTGTTTTTCAGAAATTTCTGTGTGTGTCTTTGTTGTAATATACATACACACATATAAAGTGTGTGTGTGCATGTATATGTGTGTGTGTATATATACATATATATATATGATTGCTTGATGTTTCTCACCAATCATCAAAGCCCTTCATTTTATCTACTTTGTTCCCACCTCAGCCTTTATTTTGTATAGTTGCTATTACTATATCTCTAATAGCCTGAGCTTTTCTTCTGTGGAATCTAATCTGTTTTTAATGGCCTTCAGTGAAATTTTTATTTCATAAATTTTATTTTTCATCTTTAAAAATTCTATTTTAGTCTCTTTAGTATTCCATCTTTCTCCTTATTTTGTTCATGTGTTTATTTAAATTCTCAAGATTATTTATGTTTAATTTTCAGCATTTTAACAGCTTTATTGGTAATTTCCATACTACATAATTCACCTGTTTTAAGTGTAAAATTTAATGACTTTCAGTAGATTTTCAGTGTTATTCTACCATCATCACAATCAAGTTTTAGTACATTTGGTTATCCCTAAAAAGATCACTTACTGCTTTTTGCAGTCAGCTCCCATCTCAACCCTAGGAAACTACTGATCTATATTCTGTCTCTACTGATTTTCCTTATCTGAACATTTCCTATTAGTGTGTTGTCAAAACAACAAGGGGCATTTTGATCTAGGTCCAGTTCATCATTACACAAAAATGCAATTGTTGAGACAATGAGGACTGCCAAGGAAGAAAGTAATTTTTAATATGACAGATGTCTTGTTGGGAGAATGGGAGAAGCTGCCTCAAATCTGTCTCTCTGACTAAGGGATGCATGGAATTTTAAAGGTGGGACCATGTGCCTTGGAGCAGGTCATGGTATAACACACAAGAGGCTAAATGCATTGGGCACAAGTTGTGGGGGATGGTGAATTTTCGCATCAGGAAGTCTGACCTCGGACCTTCAGAATCTAAACTCCTTGGTCTTATAGAAAATGCATCATTTCAGGCCAGGTGTGGTGGCTCTTGCCTACAACCCCAGCACTTTGGTAGGCTGAGGCAGGAGCATCACTTGATGCCCAGGAGTTCTTGTCCATCATTTCTGGGAAACAACTCAAAGAGTCAAGTAGTTAGTTAGGGGAGACAAGATTATATTATTAAAAAAACATATAAGGGTTCATGGAGCTTGTTACAAATTGAGCCCTATATAATATTTGCTCTTTTGCTTTCGCACTGGTTTTCAACCACGGGTAGTTTTGCACCTGGAAAATATTTTGCAATGTCTACAGATAGTTCTAGGCATCATAACTGAGATGAGTGCTACTAGCATCTAGTAAATGGATGTCAGGTGTGGTACTAAACATTCTATAAAGTAAAAAATAGTCCCTCATACAACAAAGACTTATATAGCCTCAAAATTAATACTATCAAGATTAAAAGCCTTTGACTTAGTATAATGCTTTTGAAGTGTATCCATATCATAATTCGTATGCATTGTTCAGTCCTTTTTATTGCCAAATGGTTTTCCATTACATGGGTATAGAACATTCTGTTCATTCATTTAACAGTGGATGGACATTTTAATTGCTTCCATTTGGGGCATCTTTTCAATATTATTGCTATGGACATTTGTGTACAAGACTTTTTATGGACATATATTTTCATTTCTCTTGGCTAAATGCTTAGAAATTGAATAGTCAGAGCATATAATTGTTATTTTGTGTTTGTTAGCTATTTATATAACTCCAAGTATATATCTTTGAACCACTTATATATCTTCTATTTTGACGCTAGATAATTCTACCTATCAAAATCTTTTGTTGATTTTTAATTGGTATAGATGTCTCATTATAATTGAGTTTTAATGGTTTTTTATAATACATTCTAGATGCAAGCTCTTTATCAGATATACACTTTGAAAATATTTTCTCTCAGTCTGTGGCTTGTTTTTTCATTTTCTTAATGATATCTTTTGTTGCACACACACACACACACACACACACACACACACACACTCTCATACACCCCTGAAGGAAATTAGGAATGTTTTCACCCTTGAATATTGCATTTTGATATACAGGATTGACTGAACAAGCCTCAAGGTCATTCTGACCTTCCAACCCCCCACCATTGGCTCTCCTCAAATGTCTGAAGTTTCTTTACCTGCCAGAGATCCAGACCCACCTATGAAAACAACTGTGCTTCCTTCTCCTCCCTATTACCTTTGTCAGTATCTATTGCAGGAAGAAAAGTCAATATAACCAGACCTGGCTCAACCCATTTTAAAAACAACATGTGTTTCTTAGGTTAATTTAATTTCCAAAGACAATCATTTACAAGTCAATGTGTTTGCCACCCTTCCATTCATTCTCCCAAGTACCTATTGATCCTTCCTGGTAATCATTTATTGCCCCCAAACAGAATTACCTACATTCCTCATCTCCCCCTCTCCCTGCAAAGTGAGGGAAAATAAACTTCTGGACCCCAGTGGGAGATGAAGTAATCACTCTGTGATTCTCACTGTGTGCACAGCAAATAAATTTGTAGCTTCTTTCTCTTATTTAGCTGCCTTATTATGAGTTGATCTTTCATCAAACCTTCTGGGGGCAAAACGAAGTTTTCTCTTCTCCCCACACCCTGTAAGAGTAGTAAATGTATTGATATGACTGAAGAAATTTCAGAAAACATATGAGAGAAACATGAAGGAGAGGTTGTCTGAAATACTTCAATTCATTGTTTTGTATCTTAAATTTAGAAAGGTCTAATTTATTCCCTTTTATGTTTTTAAGCAGCCTGCAGTTAAAGCATTTAAAAGGGTTTTGTTTTGTTTTTCTCTCTCTTAGTTTAAGAATTTTAATAGAAAATGGACTTATAATCTTTTGTTTAGTCTGTTTCTCTTTTGAAGTAATTGCCAGAAGTCTAAGGGAGCTCTCCACTCATAATTGAAATCAATCTTCTCATATTCTATCTTCTAGAGATTGAAATACCATGTTTGCATCCTCTGCAAAATAAACCTGTTTTGAAAAGTAGTTTTTCAGCACCTCACTACCTTTTCCTCTCCTGGATAAACACCACATTCTGCTCTAACCTAGCTACAGAGTTCATGGTTTTCATCCCTGAGCAGTTTGAGGTTTGTTAAAACACTCTGGTTTTTCCACATACTTCTCAAAATGAATAAATAGCTCTAATAAAGAACAGTATATTTGCATTTTTTAAACATGAGCATCATTAAACTTTTAATAATAATATAAGAATACAGTTAATATGTGTATATATATGAGTCAGAATTTATGTTCATTTTATTTATGAACTTTCACATAAATTTTGCCCTGGTGATATTCATATATGCATGGTAGGACATTTGTTATTATGCTGAAAAATTATTTATGGTAGTATTACAAATAGTTTTCCTGAATAAATAAGCCTCAGTGATATTCCCCTCACAAGGTTTAGACAAAGTTTCTCTCCAATATATAATATTGAATAATATTCATTGTACTATCAAGGCAAACTTATGTTTTAGAGTAATCTAAGAAAAATAAACCTATTAAACAATGAGAATACATAATTGAGAACAATATATCATCAAAAATTATGTTTGAAAAGGTAAGAACAATGACGAAATTTAGTATATTTCAATAAATAATACAGTAATGGAAGTACACTGAGAAAAGTTTGAATGATTGTGTTATTTGGTTGTCAAAAATTTGAGACTATTTTCCTGTAAGTGGGTGACATGGTGGATGTTAATATGAAAAAAACAATTAAGTGAAGGGAAATATGTTTAAGGAAGAATTAATTAATTATTGTGTAATATTTATTAAAAACCAACTGTATGCTAGGCCAGTGTTATACACTGATAAAACCATAGTGAACAAGACAGTCACAAGATTTAAAATCTATAAAGAATTCATTTAAACAAAAAACATCCTGTATATGTTCCCATGTAATCCTTATAAAAACTTTAGGAGATGTATATAATTATATCTATTATGTGATTAAACAAATTGAGGCTTAGAAGGATGCAGTTCTATACACAAATACAGAAACATCTTGGAGACGTTGCAGGTTCCATTCTAGACCATTGCAATAAACTGAACATTGCAAGATAATGAGTCACACAATTTTTTTGTTTCTTAGTACATATGATAGTTATGTTTACATTAGGCTGTTGTTTATTAAGTGTGCAAAAGCATTATCTCTAAAAGAACAATGTACACATTTAATTAAAAGTATTTTATTGCTAAAAAATGCTGACACAGAGACACAAAGTGATTGCATGCTGTTGGAAAAATGGTGCTGATAGACTTGCTGGAAACTGGGTTGCCACAAAACTTCAGTAGGTAATAAATGAGACAATTGTGAAGTATAATGAAATGAAGTATGCCTCCTGTCTGTATATGAAGAGAAGAATTAGGTTTTAATCTATGTTTTCAAACGAAAATATCAATTTATCTCCAACCCACCTCATACAACAACCAATATGAAAAGGAAAGACACATGCAAAGGTTGCATGTTTAAAGAAATACCTAAATGCCAGTCACAATTAGAATTTTGTTTCCTATATTTTTCTCATCCAATCTGCATCCCAAGAAGGAATATGTATTCTAAGGAGCCCATGATACTATGAAGTATTCAATGAAAAGATAATATACTAGTTCTCACAATGTTTTCTCAGACAGATATCAACAGCTTGCTTGGGACACTCCTGATCATCTGTTGAACTGTATTATATGAAGTACTTTATTGCTAGAGTACTTATGCAACTCTATCTTAAAAAATGAGACTTCTGTGACAATAACTTGTTTTTTTCTCTATATGTTGGTATTTTCTATATGTTGGTATTAGTTTGAGTAACTAAAAATAAATATCCTTAGAATCAACTGTTTCTAAATTATTTCTATACAGGACTACCCTGTAACCAAATGGCAGAAGTTTGGCCCCCATTGTTTGATTTTCAACATGTAACTGTGAAAACATTTTTGAGCATTTAAAAGTCCAGAATGACAAAGTAACCATAGATTGGTCATATCTTAGGCCACAAAACATGTCTCAACAAATACAAAAAAATAGAAATCATACCATGCATTCTCTCAGACAACAGTGGAATACAACTATAAATCAACTTCAAGAGAAACACCCAATTCTACACAAATTAATTTGGAAATTAATATATAGCAATATCCCTTATGAATATAGATGCAAAAATCTTCAATACAATACTAGCAAACCAAAATCAGCAGCACATCAAAAAGAAAAGAAAAGAAAGAAAGAAAGAAAGAAAGGAAGAAAGAAAGAAAGAAAGAAAGAAAGAAAGATCCACCATGACCAAGTAGACTTCATCCCAAGGATGTAAGGATGGTTCAACATATCTAAATCAATGAATGTGATTGACTAATTAAACAGAAGTAAAAACAAAGACCATATGATGATCTCAATAGATGCAGAAAAAGCATTTGACAAAATTCATCACCCTTTCATGACAAAAACCCTCAACACACTAGGCATAGAAAGAATATATCTCAACATTATGAAAGCCATAATGTTGACAAACACCACATGTTTTCACTATTAAATTGCAACTAACTGATGAGCACACATGTAAACTCAGTGGAAACCAAGCAGGGGTGAGGGGAGGACAGGATGGACAAAAACCTACATAACTGGTACAATGAACACTATTTGGGTAATGGGCACACTTACATCACTGCTCCAAGCATTACAAAATTGATACATGTAACCAGAAACATTTGTACCCCCATAATATTTTGAAAAAAAGCCGTTATTGCCTTCCATAATAATATTCTTCCATTTGAGTGTATTAGTATTTTTAAATAAATGCATTGGTCAATGTAAAAAAAAAAATGGAAATCTGACAATTCAACTACAAAAACAAAACACAAGTCAATTAGAAAATTGGTGGAAGATATAAAATAACATTTTATTGAAGAGAATACGTAATGAGGTATCATTACGCATCTATAAAATTGGCTGAAATAAAAAAAATGTGAAGACACAAAATACTGGTAAGGATGCAAACTCTATCATGTATGTATTGCTGTTGATAATATATAGCACCTCTGAAAAACAGCTTGGTAGTTTCTTTAAGAATTGAATACGCAACTACAATGCAACCTAGCAACTGCACTACAGAACATTTATCCTAGAGAAAGGAACTTAGATACACACAAAAACGTGTACACAAATGTTTATAGTAGCTGTATTCATTATACATTATAGCCAAAACCTAGAAACAACCTAGAGGTTTTTCAACAGATGAAGGGTTGAACAAACTGGTGTATCTGTGTGATGGAATAGTACTCAGTCATAAAAAGGAGTAAACTGTTAATACACTCAACAATTTGAATTAATTTCAAGGGCATTATTATGAGTGAAAAAAAGCCCATCTCAAAAGATCATACAGTATGTGATTTCATTTATATAACATTTTTGAAAAGATAAAATCGTAGGAATGCAAAATTGATTAGTGTTTGCCAAATTTCAAGTAGAGGGTGTTGGCAGGAGCAAAGTGGGAGTGCTTCTAAAAGGGCAGCACGAGAGATCTTTGTGCTGATTTTTAAAACGTTCTGTATCTTTCAATATTTTGGTTGTAATATTGTGTTATAGTTTTTTTTTTTAAATGTTACCCTGGGATAAACTATGATTTCTGTACACCTGCATGTAAATCTACAATTATCTCAAAATAGAGAAAAGAGAAAATGGTGAAAGAGCAAACAAAGTTCAGTTAGGAAAAGGGCCCTGTGTGTCTGAATCACTTCAAGAGATATTTTTACAACTTAAGCTCTAATAATTGATAGGTTGATAACTCAGGTCCTGTAACATTAGCTGGTCAGGAAGGTATGAAGAGAAATTTAGGGACACAACTCAAGTAAGATATAAGAGTAAAAGTAAGAAAAAGAAAAAGAAAGCATAAAAAAATGAAGAAAACTATTGGACTTATGGTGCAGATACCATTCTAACCATTTAAATATTTAATACAATTCTAGGAAAAAATTGCAATAACTTTGGGCAATTGATATCTTTTTGAGAAAAAAAGAGTACATTTGGTTTGTGATTATAATGAAGTACCTAAATATGTAAATTTTATTTAATAGGTTTATAAATAATGCTTAAATACCTAGGGATATTTATTGCACTAAGTTCACAATTGTTGAATTGGATGCTTTACTATTTAGAAAAATATCATTTAATAGGTTATGTCATTAATATATTGAGCATTAAATGTCAAAGTTTGATAATAGTTGGCACACTTTTACTCTCAAGCTCTTTACCCATTATGTAATGCCATTAACACACAGAACTTTCTAAATTTGTAGCAGGATTAAAGTAACTCATCACCTCAGTTTTTGTAGCATTCATCTTTGTTTTGGTTCCTAGGCCTGTTTTCTTTTTCTACCTTCTCTGTATTATGAGGGGATATGTTTCCTCCATAATGCTAATGAAATTCCACAGAGTGCTTGAGATGACCCAAAAGGCTGAATTGACTCCCATGAGTTAGAGAAATAACTCACTACCAATCTTTAGCAAGAAGGTCAAACATAGAACTAATCATGAGACACAGACAGTGAATGAAGGGAGAGGTCTGCAACTACCAGCACAGCTCTTGGGCCCTTCCTTGAGGAATCAGATGCACTCATCCCAGGTGGACATGTGTCTCTAAGTAATGTCTCTAGCTACGTTGTTTACACAAAAGAAAATCATTTTGATCATAATATATTTCTATTTTATTCTCAGTTAGTATTTTTTTTGTGTGTGTCATTTTTGCAGGATCCCTGCCCCATAAATATCAATTGCAAGTATGTTTATCATGAGCAATCCTAGACTACGAGAACCATCCTGATAAAAATCTTTCCATGATAAGGATGCCCTTATTAGAAATATTCATTTCTTTACCAGGACACCTGCCATTGGCAGGTTCAGAAGGAGATTTGACGGAGCAATCTTTCTTTCCCTGGAAAGAGAGAGAATATTTTACACACTCGCTGCTTAATGATTTACTCTCCAGTGCCCAGCATAATATAACCCACCCGCCAGCTCCTACTCAAAGTGACTGTTCTTCATGTTCTTCTGGGCCCTTCTGCCCCAGTTATCTCATGCTGATTTAGCCACAAGGCAACTAGCAAGAGGTCACTTTCAGATGGCCTTGGTTTCCACCTTACTAGCTTAACGACTGTCTGTCGGGGGGTGGGGGGGTCTTACTGTTTTCTTCAAATGCAAAACAAGAGAGTAGTAAAGGATGATTTCTAAAGAAGCTTTAATGTGTTTTATGCACTTAATACATTTTTCTTTCATGGCAAGAAAATCTCTGCTATTTCAGGTCACTTTCTGATGGTTACCTCCCATTCAAGTCCTCTGCAGACCACTCCTAATTTACAAGCAACCGACTTAAGAAATCATCCCTCGTAGCGGCACCTCATTTCATTCCAGTGATTTATCGGATGGTCTACCTTGCTTCTCTAGATTTCAGAAAGTGATCAAATAATCAGGTGGATTTTTTCACTATTTCCTCTATATTGTGTGAGTTTCTTAGAGTCAGACAGTTTCTTTCATTTCCCTCTCAGTTGTCACATTCATGAGGTGGCATAATTAGTAAAAGGAATAAACATTTCTAAAACCCAGATTTCAGATTTGATAACTGATTTATAGTGTCACAGGATAGGTTTCATTTAGTAGTATTCTCATGTATGTAATACTAAAATTATATAAGTTAGAAAAAGAATGAAGTAATAATTTTCTTCCCTAAGGAGTCTCCTACTTGTTCATATTGAAAGAGAAAAGTGTTGTAATTTTATGTGGCTGTTGATATCTTCCATAGGCATATATCATGGTGTTTGGTCTATTAATAATGACCAGTTCACCAATCTTACTGTTTATTACTATTTTCGTGTACAGTTCATGATGGCCAGATAAGATACACCTGGGCTAAAAATGTGACAGGATGTGACTCTCCAGATGACATTTCTAATTATAGTTGGAGTGGGATGATTACGTCCCTCCCAGACATATTTTAAAAGCTTCAAATCTAAAAACACATTTTGTTTGGACAACTGATTAATAACAGTGGCAGATGGAGCAACATGCTGGGTAGCAATTGGGAAGACAAGGGGATGAGAAGAGCATACAATTCATCCAAAAAAAATATGATGGGCTTTAGCAGTCTCAGACTTATATCTGCTCTATCTGAAGCTTCTGCATTTCACTGCGTGGCTCATCTACCTTTTCTTTCACTCAAACCAGAAACTTTGGACCTTTCTCTTTTTCACACTTCAGATCCAATACATTTGGGAATCCTACTGGCTCTACCATCAAAATCTATCTAAAATGTGAACTTTTCACGACCTCCACTGCTACCACCTCATCTGGGCCATCTTGCTGCTCACTGGAATTACTGTAAGAGCATTCTAATAGCAATTCCTGCTTCTTTCCTTGCCTCCCTACCAACAGAACTCAGATAAATCCTTTTAAAATGTAAGTTACATCCTTTAAAATTATAAAACGGTACTTCACAGTCAACTATACTCATTACACTTTGATTCAAAACCCATCCAGCAGGAGGAGGACCTGGATGGTCCCTCCTGTGACCTCCCTGGCTGTTCTCCCTCTTGCTCACTCCACTCCAAAGACATCAGCCTCCTTGCTCCTCCTTCCCATCCTAGGAACACTGCTCCCCATCCCTTTCTTCAGGTCTGGATGAAATGTCACCTTGACAGCATGGTCTACCTCAAACATTCTTTTTAATAATGCAACCTATCACGGCCTCTAGCCCAGCATTGTTGATCTCTTCAACGCTGCTCTGCTTTTTCTTTTGTTCTACAGCCATAACCACCTTTTAACATATTATATAATTTATCCATGTTCATATTTATTAATTATTATCTATCTCCCTATGCCAAGATGTAAGATCTACAGGACAGAAATATGTTTATTTTGCTTTTTGATGTAGCCTAAACATTTTGGACAGTGTCTGGGGCTCAGTGAATATGAATTCACTGAATGAATTAACGCAATTCATTTATTTCCTTCCAAACAACTGGATTAAACAAAAAACACCTATAGTGGACCTGGCTCCAAGTATGCACTATGGACACAAGGAGATAAAATAGATGGTCCTTGAATTGAAAAATGTCACTGTTTAGTGGGGAAGACAGATTAGATATGAATCATTATAATGCTGAATGGATATGAAGCGCATATGTTGGGGACGCATGTTACATGGTAGAGGTCCATATTCCTCTTCATTCTTATTCCCCAGACAAAACTTTTATCCTGCCTTACTTTTTTCCTCTCTTTCTAAGCTTCTTGTTATGATTAATATATATTAATAGATAGAATAGATTATTAGGATTCAAATACTATCAGGGGTCACCAAATGTTAAATATTAAAGGAGGCAGTATCCTTGGTGCAAAAATGCTTAGGGAACTTGAAAAGATCCCCATGATAACACGTAGGTACTCTCTGTCATATGATTTCCAGAGGCAAGAAGAAAAGAATAAGATCACAGGATGACAGTCTCTATAATTAAGGTGATTGTATTTGCTTTCTTTCTCTCCTCCATTGTTCCCAGCTGATTATTTGAAGATGTTGCTTGTTATGGAGACATTAAAACTGGGAAAAGTGTGATATGTATATTTATATTTATATGTATATATATATAAGCTATTTGAAAGTGTATTAGTTGATCTGAGCATTAGTAATTATGCCATATGTTTTAATGATACCAAGTCGTGTGGTGAAGAAATAATGGGTCTTTAACTATTGAAAGCCAAAATAGACTCTGTCTTTTTTAATCTTCCCTGGTGACTCCATGGAGACCATGTCTACTGAGAGGCAATTGCAGCTGTGCAGAAGGAGCATAGAGACCTGGACAGAGAATAAATTATTCTGAAAACCTAGAGATAAATGGCTGACTCAGCTGGAGAAAAAGGTTTATAGAACACTTCCTGCAGGAGGTATAAAAATCAATACTCAGATGAGCGAAGCGAGGTGGGAGAAAGACATTCTAAGAAAAGGCAAGAGCTTGAGCAAGAAACCACAGGCAAGAAATCACACGTAACACATGAAGTAATCACCTAGCAGCTTGTGGTGTGGGGCTCAAAGTCAAGCAGAAAGTACAATATGTAACATTCAATAAGTTGTATGTCTTTGTACATGCCTCATACTCCTCTTCTCTCTTGGAGTCTACTTTTCCTGGATGATCACATCAGCACCTAATGATTCAATTCCTGTATCTCTTCATATTCTCAGATTTCTAGCATTATTTCTCCCTTTTTCTATCTCTCAGGCTTAAGAATATGACCGTTTTCTGAATAGTTAAAAAAAATTGTAATTATAAGTTGTGAGAAAGAATTTTTCTAGCTCATTATTTAGTTTCCCATCTCCTCTGAAAGAGTTCACTGAACTCATTGGCTTGTTTTGGCTATTTCTCTGTTGCACCTTCTTAAAGCATTCAAGATTTTTCGGGGGAGGCACACTTTCTTTTTGGACTTAACTTTGACTTTTAATACTGTTCTTGCTTATTTTTCTTATCTCTCTAACAATTGTTTGCATATGTCATTTTCTGAGTTCCCTGACTTCTTCCTTAAATATTAGTATTATCAGTTCTCTTCAGATTATCCCTGAGTTAGTTCACTGAGACTCACAATTTGCAACAGAACTAGTCTGAGGATTCCCAAATAGCTGTTTGCTTGTCTGACCTCTCCTTCCACTTCCTGCCCAACATTCACAAATGCCTGATGGGCATTGCCTCCTGAATATGTAGTCACTACATCAAACTCACTATTTTCTATATTTTATCATCTTTCTTCCAAAATATGTTGCTCCTGCTACCTCAGTTCTTTGTTTCTGTGAATTTCAGGGCACTTGATCCAAACTTTGGCATCATCTGTGATTTTTCCTCCTCATCTTTTCTATTTGTGTGTAATCGATTCCCATGTCTGACCTCCTAGACTCTATCTTATCTCTGAAATTAATCCCTTCTGTCAATACTCTGATACTTCAGTACTGTGTTACTTCTCAACTGTGCAATTTAAAATAATTTATTTGCTTCTACTCTTTAACCTTCTCCAATTAAGGAATATGATTTTAACATGAGTATAAAAGATAGAGTATACTGTAGTTTCTTGCTCACAAACCTTTCTTTATCATGAAAGATAATTTCAACCCAGGCCTCAAAATGG
Source organism: Lepilemur ruficaudatus (assembly GCA_963574885.1). Taxonomy (NCBI): domain Eukaryota; kingdom Metazoa; phylum Chordata; class Mammalia; order Primates; family Lepilemuridae; genus Lepilemur; species Lepilemur ruficaudatus. The sequence continues at coordinate 3,805 of CAUYRT010087344.1, read as the reverse complement.
CTTCAATTCCTTCTACCCACTTCACTGACCAGAGTTGGCCATATGATGTCATCTGAATGCAAAAATGTCTGGGAATTGTAGACTTCTTATGTGACCCAGAGGACAATGAAACAGTTTGATAAATGCATTATTTCAGCTTCATTACATATGAATCATTGAAATTTAATAACAGGAATTCCTGGAGGTGACATCAGCAAGTTGGTGGAATAAGACTTTCCAGCACTCATACCCCTGCAAAAACAATCATTTGAACAACTATCTGCATATTAATACACCTGCACAAGAACCGAGGAGGGCAGGGGAGAGATTACAGAACCAGGTATAGCAAGGGAATAAAAAAAGACACTTTGAAGCATACAGGAAGGACAGTTTTACATTACTTACATACCCTTCCTCCAAACCCAGGCAGCCCCTAGCCAAGTATGGAGAGAGATACCATCTGAATGGAGGAAGGAGAGGGAAGTGAGCACCGGACTTTACCTAGGACACCAAACCAGGTCCACCCCAGTAAAACCCAACAACAGACAGGCCTCCATGGTTCCAGATTTCAGACTGCTACTTGTGGACTGAGCCTCCAAGCCCACTCCAGTGCCCAGCTGGATCCCACAGCCCCAAACTCCAGACCTGTGTGATAGACTTGGCCTCTGGGCTATCACATCACCACCTCAACAGCCCCAAGCTCTGGACCACTCAGAGTTAACAAGCCCCAGGGACCTTAGGCTCTGGACTGCCGTATCATCAAGCTAACCCCTCTAAGTGTAACCTGACTTTGGACTGCCCCCAGTAACAGGCTGGCCCCTAAATCCATGTGATCAGGTTGGCCCCCACAGTCATTTAGGCTGACTCCTATAGATACAGACTCAGGCCTGCCCATCCCTAGGCCAACCCTGGCCTCCCCAGGCTTCCAGCCCATTCAAGTACCCAGCACCAGGCCAACCTCCAGAAAATCAGAATCAGGCACCAGTCCTGCCCTAGAGCCAGGGGAGCCCCAGAGGGCCAGGGCTCCAGGCTGCCCTCAGCATGGGGCTGGCCCCCACATACCATAAGTGTCAGGCCTGCTCTAGCAACAGGCCAGTGTCTGCAGCCCTACATATCAGGCTAGCACCTGTAGACCCAGCCTCCAGGTTGGTCCCTATGGATATACAATTGAGGCCTACTCAGTACCAAGCCAGCCCCTGCAGCCTCAGGCTTCAGGCCATCCCCAGGGCCACATAAGCACCCTGACCTCAAATGCCAGGTGGGCAGCCATGGATACAGATTCTAGGCCTGCCCAGTACCAAACAAGTTCTCATGGCCCCACCCTCAAGGCCAGCCCCTGTACAATCCAGTATACTCGGGGTCCTGGCCTATCCCAGTAAATACCAGAAGTGGACCAGATGTCACAGACCTAAGCTTCTGGTTTGCTCCTGTGTACCCAGGTCCCAGGCTAGCTTCCCAAATTTCAGGACCCAGACTGGCCCTCACAGATCTAGTTCAGAATTTTCACAACAAACCGCCAGGCCAGAATCTGTGAACACAGAATCCATACTGTTCCCAAGGACTGAAGCTTTAGCCCAACTTCAGACACCAGGCTGATCCCCCTGGCTCCAGGCTCCAGAAGACTCAGTGTCCAAGCATCTTACAGCAGATGCAAGATCAAGGCCCACCCTTATGAACCAAGGTGCCATGCTGCATCCCATTAACTGACACTTTCGAGACCACCTCTGCAGACCTAAGATCTGTGCCAGCTCCCATGAACCCGGAATCAAGACCTGTCCTCCTGTCCTCAGAGATTCAGGCTCTAAACCCATTCCAGTGGACCCAAGTGTCAGAATCATTTTAGTGCCTGCCCAGTCTCTTCAGACCCAAGATAAAAACCTACCCGAGTGCCAAGTCAGTCCCACAGTCCCAAGTACCAGACAGCCTGCCTATTGACACAGGCACGAGGGCATCCTGCCCCAAAATTCCAGCAGCAAGCTCATACTCAGACCATGACAGATAGCCTGCTCAGAATCTCAGGATGGGTTGACTGGTAAAGATCTTTCCAACCCAGACAAAACTACCCTGTTAAAATTGGAATAACAACCTATTTCTTCATATGTACATAAACATAAGGCAATAAGAAACCTGAAAAACCAAGGAGATTACATCATCAAAAGAACATAATCATCCCCTAGTCACTAAGCCCAAGAAATGTAGATATATGAACTAGATACCAAAGAACTTAGAATAATTGTTTTAAGGAAGCTCAGGTAACTTTAAAAATATAGAGAGAAATAATTTCATAAAATCAGAAAGCAATAAATGACCAAAACAAGAGATTCAACAGAGATATTAAAACAATTAAGTAACTGTCAAACAAATTCTAGAGGTAAAAGTGCTATGAATAACATGAAAAATCCAATAGAGAGCATCAACAAGAGAATTGCTCAAGTGGAAGAAAGAATCTGTAAATTCAAAACAAGTTGTTTGAGAATTATAGTCAGAGGGAAAAAGAGAATGAAAAGGAATGAAGAAATTTTATAGGACTTATGTGGCAGAATAAATAGAGCAAGTTTTCAAGTTATAGGACTTTGAAGGAGAAGAGAAAGACAAAAGGTGTAGAAAGCTTACTTAAAGAAGTAATGGCGGCCGGGCGCGGTGGCTCATGCCTGTAATCCTAGCACTCTGGGAGGCCAAGGCGGGCAGATTGCTCAAGGTCAGGAGTTCGAAACCAGCCTGAGCAAGAGCGAGACCCTGTCTCTACTTAAAAAAATAGAAAGAAATTAATTGGCCACCTAAAAAAATATATATATATAGAAAAAATTAGCCGGGCATGGTGGCACATGCCTGTAGTCCCAGCTACACGGGAGGCTGAGGCAGTAGGATCGCTTGAGCCCAGGAGTTTGAGGTTGCTGTTTGCTACCAGACGCCATGGCAATCACTCTAGCCTGGGCAGCAGAGTGAGACTCTGTCTAAAAAAAAAAAAAAAAAAAAAAAGAAGTAATGGCAAGCCAGGTGTGGAGGCATGCATCAATAGTTCCAGCTAGTTGGGAGGCTGAGGCAGGAAGATCACATAAGCCTAGGAGTTTGAGGCCAGCCTCAAACTGGTGAGGAGATGAGGAAAACCTCATCTCTAATTAATTAATTATAAATAAATAAATAGAAATAATTGCAGAAAACTTTCCAAATTTTGAAAAAGATGTAACTGTCCAGGCATAGAAAATTCAAAGGCCACCAATGGAATTTGATCCAAACAAGACTACAGTAAGGCATATTATAATCAATCTCTCAAAAATCAAATACAAACAGAGAATCCTGACGCTGCAAGGGGAAAGTAGCAAATAACATACAAAGTATTTTTAATAAGGCTGGCAACATATTTCTTAGCAGAGACATTGCTAGCAAGAAAGGAGAGGGATGATATATTCAAAATGCTGAATGAAAAAACAAAAATCTTCCAACAAAGAATACTGTACCCAGCAGGTTTATTCTTCATAAATGAATTATCTTGTCTTCAGAAAAGATAAAGACTTTCTTAGAAAACAAAATCCAAGGAAGTTCATTAATATCACTCTTGTCCTGCAAGAAATTCTAAAGATAGTTCTTCAAAATGAAAAAAAAAAGGACCGTAATAAATAATGCAAAAACATATGAAAGTATGAAACTCATTGGGAAAGTAAGTACAAAGTCTATACTGTAATAGTAGCGTGTAAATCAATTATGTCTTTAGTACAAAGGCTAAATGATGAAAGTATTAAAAGTGATAATAGCTGCAGTAACTTGTTAAGGGATATACAATTTAAAAAGATGGAAATTGTTACATCAAAAATTTTAAATGTGGGGT
>CAUYRT010087342.1:0-31062 GCA_963574885.1 Lepilemur ruficaudatus | reverse complement strand
CTGGGCTCAAGCAATCCTTCTGCCTCAGCCTCCCACATAGCTGGGACTACAGGTATGCGCCATCATGCCCAGCTAATTTTTTCTATATATATTTTTAGTTGTCTAGCTAATTTCTTTCTATTTTTAGTACAGATGGGGTCTAATTCTTGCTCAGGCTGTTCTCGAACTCCTGACCTTGAACAATTCTCCCACCTCAGCCTCCCAGAGTGCTAGGATGACAGGTGTGAGCCACTGCGCCTGGCCTCAGTTTGTCTTTTTATTAGTGGTGATAACTTTGATCTCTTGGTTAAGGTGATGTCCACAACATTTCTCAACGGTAAAGTTACAATTTCTCCCTTTGTAATTAGTAATCATTTCTGGCTCTTTATTCCCTTGTGTACATCTAAATTTCTAACTCTTATCATTTTCCATCCATCTGAAAAACTTCTTTTTTCATTTTTTGTAGGAAAGATCTGATGTAAATAAATCATCTCAGCTTTGTTTGTATAAAATATCTTTATTTAACCTCTATTTTTGAAATATATTTTTGCTGGATAAAAAATTGTAAGTTTTCTATTTTCTTTCAGTAAAGATGCCTCTCCATTGTCTTTTGGATTACATAGTTTAAGATGAAAAATATGCTGTAATTCTTATCTTCATTCCTCTTTGTATTGTGTTTTTTCTAAATTCATTTATAATTTTCTCTTTTTTTTGAGTGTGTGTGAAGTGAGTTTATTCTTAAATATATTTTTAAAATTTTATTAAAATTAAAAATATTACAGGGGTACAAACATTTTGGTTACATTAATTGCTTTAGTTTTCAGCAATTTGATTATGATGTGCCTTGGCATGATTTTCTTTAGGTTTATTCTGCTTCTTGAGGTGGTAGCTTAGATTATTGATTTTAGATTTTCCTGCCCTCTAGTATACGTAATTAAATCCATGAATTTTCCTCTAAGCACCGTTTTATCTATATGTCACAAATTTTGATATGTTCGGTTTCATTTTCATTCAGTCTAAGATATTTTCCAAGTTCCCCTTGTGATTTCTTCTTTTACTCATTATTTATTTAGAAGTGTGCTGTTTATTTTCTAACTAGTTGAGATTTCCTCAAATTTCTTTCTGTTTTTGACTTGTCATTTAATTCTGTTATGGTCAGAGAACATACTTTGAATGGTTTCAATCATTTTAAATTTATTGAAATTTGTTTTTGGCCTAGCATGTCATCTATCCTAGAGAATGTTCCATGGTCACTCAAAAAATAAATGTGTATTTTGCTGTTGTTAGGTATAGTGTCCTAAAAATGTCAGGTCAAGTTGGTTGATGGTGTTGTTCAAGTCTTCTATATTCTTACTTGTTTATCATTTAGTTTTATAAATTGCTGATAAAGGAACATAGATGTCTCCAATTATAATTGCTGAATTGTCTAATTTTCATTTCAATTCTATTAGTTTTTACTTCATGTATTTTAGAGCACTGATATTAGATAAAAATATACTTTTATAATTTTCATATCTTCTTACTAATGTATTAAATCTTTTATCTTTATGAAATTTCTCCCCTCTTCTTTAGTAATGTTTTTTGTCTGAATGTTTACTTTATCTGATATTGATATGGCCACCCCAGTTTTTTATGGTTCCTGTATGTATGATATACTTTTTGTCATCTGTATTACTCAGGGTTTTCCGGAGAAACAGAACCAACAGAATCTCTATCTCTCTATATATCTGTATATCTCCTGTTTTTTGTATATTTATGTGTGTGTATACATATATATTTGAAATATATATCTTACTTGTTGACCTAGGGATTACAGTATACATGTTAATTATCACAATGTACTTCAGGTTAATACTGACACAATTTCAGGAAAATATGGCAACTATGCTTCACTGCAGCTCCATTTCTGCCTCCTTCTTTTGTACTATTATTGTCATATAGTTTAATTATATGTGTTATAAACCCAATAATATAGTGTTGTAATTAGTTTTATACAATCTTATGTTTTTAAAGAACTTAAGAGAAGAAAGAGAAAATATATTTACTCATAACTACATTATATGTAATATATACTTATAACTATATATTTATCTTTTTAATATACCCACATATTTACCATGGCTGTGCTCTTCATTTATCCCTATAGAATTAATTTACTATCTAGTATCATTTTGTTTTAGCTTGAAGGACTTTCTTTAGTATTTCTTTTTTTTTTTTTTTTTTTTTTAGCCAGAGTCTCACTCTGTCGCCTGGGCAAGTGCTGTGGTGTCAGCCTAGCTCCCAGCAACCTCAAACTCCTGAGCTCAAGTGATCCTCCTGCCTTAGCCTCCCAAGTAGGTGGGACTACAGGCATGTGCCACCATGCCTGGTTAATTTTTTCCATTTTTAGTAGAGATGGGAGTCTCAGGCTGGTCTGGAACTCCTGAGCTGAAGTGATCCTCCCACCTCAGTCTCAGTATTTCTTACATGACAGATCAGATAGCAACACATTCTTTGAGTTTTTGATCATCTGGAAATGTCCTTATTTTTAGTTTTGATGGATATAGAATTCTTGATTAAAAAATTTTTTTTACAGCATTTTGAATATGTTACTCTACTACCTTCTGGCCTCCATTATATCTGATGAAAGCGAGCTATAAATCACACCTTTGTTCCCCTGGTCATGATGTCATTTTGCTCTTACTGATTTCAAGATTTTTTTTTCCTTTGGTTTCAACTTTTTGCTATGCTGTGTCTAGTGGTGGATCTCTTTGAATTTATAATATTTGGGGTTTGTTGAACTTTTGGAATTTAAACATTAATATTTGTTATCAAATGTGGAGAATTTGTAGTTATTATTTCTTTAACTTTTTTTTCTGACTCTTTTTCTCTTTCCTCTTCTTCTGGTGTCCCTATTACGGGTACATTGTTATGCTTGATGCTGCCCCAAAGATTTTGTGAGACTCTGTTAATTTTCCATCAATCTTTTTTCTCTCTATTCTTCAGATTGTAAAATTTCTATTAATCTATCTTCAAATCTGCCAACTCAATTCTGTCATTAAGCCCATTTAGGGAATTTTCCGTTTTAATTAGTATACTTTCAACTTTAGAATTTGATTCTTTTTTATATTTATAGTTACTATGTGTATATTGAAATTCCTTATTTTTTTAGACATTTTCATGTTTTCTTCTAATTCTTTGAACATGTTTTCTTTAATTGTTTGAATATATTTATAATAGCTGCTAAGAATTCTTTGGGTACTTAATCCAATACCTGGGTCCATACAATTTGTTATTATTGATTGATTTTTTTTCCTGAACATGGGTCACACTGTCTTGTTTCCTTGCATTTCTCATAATTCTTGGCTGACAACTGGGCATTTTTGGTAATATATTGTAGCAACTCTATATTCTCATTTTTTCCCTTGCCTTTTTTTTTTTAAACTGATCTTAAATGTTGGAATCTTTCTCCCCTGTAAGTTGCAGAGTTGCAGGCCACTGCCGTTGTCTCTGCTCAGAATTTTATTCTGATTTTTATTTTTTATGCTGACTAACTAGAGTTCATCCCTGTATCAGCAGAGCTCAGTGGTCAGCCAGTGACTGAGCAGAGATTTTGCTCAAACACCTTGAGTCCATAGGATTTCACCCACCCCTCTGCTGGCCTATCTATCTGTAGATTAAGGAGTAAATGCGTTAAAAGTTCACCTAGTTCTCAAGTGTGCTGAGAATTTTTTCTTTCCACTGAGCTCTCCTGAGTTTCTCCTGTGCATTTGTGTAGTTTCCTAGTGAGCTAGGGGTGGGTGGAGAGCTAATCTAGCCCTTTCCAGGATCTTCTTGTCAGGTTTCTTCCTAATCTCACTGCTTGCCTCAGCTATGATCACAAACTCAGACTAGCACAGTTGTGAGCTTTACCTCTTCATTTCCTACCAAATTTACATCCTTTTTCCCCTCTCTCACAATGCTGCCATGTTTTTTGCTTCCTGCCCCCAAGTCTAGTCTTCCCCCTTTGACAGCAAAGCTGCTATTTTTTACAACTAGACTCACCTTTTTGTAACTATCATTCTCAGCAACCAAACCTGGGGTAGGAGTATGGGAATGCACCCAGCCCAGAAGGCCACAGACTCTTGCTGTTCTTACCCAAAGTTCTAGCAATTTCTTTAAAAAAATCAACAAATTCTTCTCAATTTATTTGCCTTTGGTCATTTTTCAGAGTCCTGAAATGGTTGCTTTTGACAATTTTGTCCAGTTTTTGTTTTGTGAAGAGAGTATTCACCTATTTTTTAATTCTACCATAGCCAGAAGTTCTGTCTACATACTTGGTGATTTTTTTTATTGGATGCCAGACATTGTGAATTTACCTTTTTGGTTGCTGGATTTTGTTCTACTTCTTTAACACATGTTGGATTTTGTTCTGGTGCACAGTTAAGTTATTTGGTCTTGTTTGGCTTATGTTGAGCTTGCTTTTAAACTTTGTTAAAGCAGGTCCATAGCAGCCATTAATCTGGGCTAATTTAATGCTACTATTAAAGTAATACCCATTCAAGGCCTGTACCCAAGTTCCTCGTATTATGAGGTCTTTTCACTCTGAGTTGTAAGAACATGTACTATTCCTAGATCTGTGAATTGTTCTATTACTCCTTTCAAGGGATTCTTTCCCCTGCCTAGGGTAGAGTCTGTTACACATGTATAGATCAGTACTCATCCAGAGACTTGGTGGATTCCCCTGCAGACTTTTGGAGCTCTTTCTGTGTTGTTCACATCTTATCCAGTATTCTGCTCTACAAATTCTAGCCACTCTAATCTCCCCTAGATAGATCTCTACCTCTGCAACTCATGGAGATCTGTGTGGTTTATCCCTCACAGTGAAGTGAACTGGAAGCTGCCACCAGGCAGTAAGCTCATGCAGCTGCAGGGCTCACCTTGTTTGTTTCCCTTCTCTCAGGGACCGTAGTCCTGTACCACCTGTCTAAATATACATAAATATTTTTGTTTATTTTTCTAGCTGTTTATGAAAGGAGGCTAGATCTGATTTCTGTTACTTTATTTTGGCTGAAAGTGAAAGCTAAAGGGTTTTAATCAGAGGAGAGAAGTTATTTTATTCACAGTTTAAGATTACTGTGACTGCTTTGTAGAGAATCATATGAAAGTAAGATTGGAAAAAGGGAGATCAGGAGGTTTTAAGTAGTTGTCCAGAGCAGAAATGGTTACCTGGTCTAAAGAAGTTGTGGCTAATGAAATGCCAAAACAAAACAAAACAAAACAAAAAACCCAAAAACAAAAACAAAAAAAGAATAGATTTGAGATGTATTTTGGACATGAAATGGATAACACCTGTCAATTATTTGGATGTAGGAAATGAGGGTGACTTCTGATTAGCAAGCCCAGCCAACTTTCATTTCCTTTAGCTTTTTTAAAAAAATCTGTAATTTGCTCACTACCACTCTGCTCTTTGACCAATCTCCTTCCCTGTTTCTTGCTTCCTTCTCTGACAACAGAAAATGTCAAATGGTCAATCCTGTAACTATGGAGAAGAGAATGTATTGCATACCTATTGGGTGGGCACTGAAGCACCAGTAGAGACAACTTAATCAGTGGCCCATGTCAAACAGATCCCAGGAGCAGAAAAAGACTTAATAGTACCAAGTTAGGTAGGCTATGTAAGATCCATTGTTCTAATCCAATCAGCAAGATTTCAGGCATATAAAGAAAGATTTAAAACAGGTCACACTTTAGTATTCCAAAAAGACAGGGTTCTCCAGCTGGTTGAGGCTCTGGTTGGGGAAAGCTTGGAGCCATGTGGTTTGCCCCATCCCGGGGCTGACAGTCACAGCAAGCATAACTTTGCCAGATGTGAGGGGTTGTCCTGTTTATCCCAGTAGTTTGTGGTATTTGTGTTCAAAACAAGAGTCTCTTCCTCTTGAAAGACTGACCCTTAGTTGGAGGTTTTGTCTTGGGAGATCGGGAGCATGGGTCCCAAAAGGCCAAGGAGATATAAATTTCCTTGTGTCAATGCTGTGAATGAAGTAACCCAGTCACCCTTGAGGATTGGGGTTGAGTCTAGGAATAGAAATCAGGCAGTACCTGGGAGTATCTGGACTCCTTTTACAGTTCTCAGTGCCCCATAGTTTAAGATCGCATTATTCTGTAACTGCGTTGTTATGTCTGAGTTTTTGAATCTTTAATTAGAAGATTTTATTAGATTCCTAGAGCTGCTAAAACAAAGCACCACAAACTAGGTGGCTTAAAAACAGAAATTTATTCTCTCACAGATTGGAGGCTGGAAGTTGAAAACCGAGGTGTCAGCACAGCAGTGCTTCCTCTTCCATCAAAGAGAAAGACTGTTTAGAGACTGGCATATTTATCTTATTGGACCAATTATGAGACCTCCTCAAAAGTGAGGCCATATTTTTATACGGACCCTGTAGAGAAGAATTCTGCCTTGCCTTTTCAAGTTTATGGTATTTGCTGGCCTCCTCGGCTTGTTGATGCATCACTCCAAACTCTTCCTTTGACATCACATAGCCATTTTCCCTTTCTGTGTCTCTGTCTATGTGTCTTTTCTCCTCTTTTTATAAGGACACCAGTTATATTGGATTAAGGGTTCACCCTACCCCAGTATAACCTTATGGTAATTAATTGCATCTTCAATGACTCTATTTCCAAACAAGGTCACATTCTGAGGCACTGGGAGTTAGGACTTCAACATTTCTTTCTGGGAGACACAATTTAACCTATAATAACCACCCTTAAGGAAAGGGACTGTGTCTCATACTTTTTTCACTCCCAAGGAAACTTAACTCAGGGCACTCTGCAAAGTTTTTTGCTTTGTATGGAAGTGAAAGAAAATTAAGGACTATGATTTTAAAAGAAACAGATTTTATGTAAGGCTAGGAAATGTATTTAATTGTAGTGGAATGATATTTTGATATTAATTAATATGTGTCTCCAAAACTTGTTTTTATTTCTCCTACAACTCTTCCCCCATTCTCGAGATATGGGTTGTCTTAGGAAATGTTTTACAGAAATACTAGGGAACAAAAGAGTGAAATTTTACCTTTTAAGTTTCAAAAGCTTAGGTCCAGGATAAAGCAAAAAGATTTAGAATAATACTTGGTTAATCAAAGACAGTTCTTCCTCCTTCCTTTCTACCTGAGATTAGATAAAGTCTCCAGACCTGGGGGAGGAGCAAGAGGAGCATCGGAAAGGAAGTAGAACTTCACTGGTTCCTGAGCAGGGGTTCCGTGGCTAGTCCCCAGGGTCAAAAGGAAGTGAGACCTTCCCCAGACAGGTACAGGGATTGGGAGAAGAGAGAGATTATGCTCCGCTTTCAGGGAGGCCATACAACTTGTAGGATTTTTCTGTCCATGTAGAATAGGAGAAGAGTTGAGTTTTCCTGTACCTCTGAGAGAGGCACAGAAATACCTAAGGTAGAACTAGCCTGGAGGGGCCTAGTGGCCAGGCACAAAGGGCTGAGAATGGCTCTAGGACTGAGGACCAGTTCAACAGATGCAGGTATAGACAGATGACAGCTCAAGGCCTGGCCTCCCATACCTCCAGTTCAAGTCAACCCCAAGGATGGTTCCTAAATTTACTAGCTAGCTTTCTACACCTATGTGGAATGAGGTTCATAAAATAAATTGTGCTTGATTATTAAAAATGATGTTGGTTTCTTTCAATCCTTAATTTGTGGCCTGAGATTTATTTCAGCTACATAGAGAAAATAATTTTTCTACACTTGCAATTCACTTCTTATTTGTAGGTGGGCAGTGGGAACTGAAACCATCCTCTGGGCAGCCAGGTGTAACCTCTGCATTTTCCCAGACTACGGAAGTTATTGCTGAGATTTTACTGACTCAGCCTCCAGGGAAAAAGGAAAGAGATAAGGAGGAGGCGGGAAGGGATAAAGGTATATGATTAAAACACTTAAATTAGGCTGGTGCGGTGGCTCACGCCTGTAATCCTAGCACTCTGGGAGGCCGAGGTGGGAGGATTGCTCAAGGTCAGGAGTTCGAAACCAGCCTGAGCAAGAGCGAGACCCCATCTCTACTAATAATAGAAAGAAATTAATTGGCCAACTAAATATATATAGAAAAAAATTAGCCAGGCATGGTGGCGCATGCCTGTAGTCCCAGCTACTTGGGAGGCTGAGGCAGAAGGATTGCTTCAGCCCAGGAGTTTGAGGTTGCTGTGAGCTAGGCTAATGCCACAGCACTCTAGCCCAGGCAACAAAGTGAGACTCTGTCTCAGAAAAAAAAAAAAAACACTTAAATTATGTTTTAAGCTTTTAACTTATTGTTCTGAAAGGGACTGTCTGGCCCTTTTAGAGAGGAAGTTCTAAGAAGCTCTGAAACTTGAGGCACCTGCAAAGACAACTCAGCTCTCGTTGCTAAGGAACAAGTGTGTTTGAATTGTGGTATCAATGTCACCAGCTCCTGCTCAAATGGCAAAAAGTAAAGGAAAGATGTAAAATCATCAGAGGCAAAAGAACATTTCGGTGTGATAGGCCATGCGTCGTGATTTAAAATTGTCTCTTCTCTGAAAAAATGTGATCTCACATTTGAAGATGTCTCATAATTGTTCCAATAAGGTAAATACACCAGGCCCTGAACAGTTTTCTCTCCAGTGGAAGAAAAGTGGAGAGAAAAACAGGAAGACAGAGAGGGCAGAAGCCAGCTGGCATAAATGACCTAATTAAAGGACATTTTGGAGGGAAAGGTCAGAGTCAGAATAAGCCTTTGGAATCAGACTGAGGTTTGAGTATTGGTTTTGCTACTATTTAATAATTAAATGATTTTGGGCAAATAATTTTTAACTGTTCCACGCTTTGGGTTTCCAATCTGTAAAATGGGATGTGTTGTGCTAAGAATGCATGAATTTTGCTATTTTGGATCTTAATATTTCTAAGTCATTCATGATTTTCATTTTTATTTCAGTAACTCAGTGTGGTAGGCAGTCTCTAAAGTGGTCCCCAATGATCCCCACTTCCTGGAATTCACACCCTCACACAATGTCTTCTCCTTGAGTGTGGGTTGCACCTAGTGACTTGCTTCTAATGAACAGAAGATGACAGAAATAGTGGGATGACACCTCCTTTATTAGGTATGATGACTATGGCTTCTGTCTTGGGTACATTCTGTTTCTCTCTCTCTCTTTCCCTCTCCCTCTCTTCCTCCCTTTTTCTTTCTTTCTCTCTCCCTCTTTTTTTCTTTTCCTTTTTTTTTTTTTTTTTTAGACAGAGTCTCACTCTGCTGCCCGGGCTAAAGTGCCATGGTGTCAGCCTAGCTCACAGCAACCTCAAACTCCTGGGCTCAAGCGATCCTTCTGCCTCAGTCTCCCGAGGAGCTTGGACTACAGGCATGCATCACCATGCCAGGATAATTTTTTCTATATATTTTTAGTTGGCCAATTAATTTCTTTCTATTTTTTAGTAGACATGGGGTCTCGCTCTTGCTCAGGCTGGTTTGGAACTCCTGACCTTGAGCGATCCTCCCACCTCAGCCTCCCAGAGTGCTAGGATCACAGGTGTGAACCACCGCGCCCGGCCAATCTCCCTCTTTTTTTCTTTCTCTTGGATCACTTGCACTGAGAGAAGCATGCTGTGATGAGGTGAGGAAATGAGGCCCTCAGACAAACAACACAGAGAAACTGAAGCCTGCTAACAGCTAGGTGTGTGAGCTTGGAGGTGGAGCCTTCATCCACAGTCAAGTCTTGAAATAAATGCAACCTCAGGCAGCAGCTTGGCCGCAATCATCCTGGAGCCAGAGACACCCAGTTAAGCCACTTGCAGATTCTTGACCCATAGAAACTGGGAGATAATAAGTGTTTGGGTTTTTAGCTTCTAAGTTTCAGAATAATTTGTTATGCAACAGTAGAGAAGTAATACATGGCTCAGGTCCATCTCACAGTGAGCCCGTTGTGTCCTAAAACTCATAATGCAGTTATTTTCCCAGTTCCAGAATACATAATTAGAATAGACATACTCAGCAACTGGCAGAATCCCCCACAGTGGTTCCCTAACACATGGAATCAGGGCTATTTTGGTAGAAAAGACCAAGTGGAAGCCATTAGAGCTGTCTCTACTTACAGAAACAATAAACTAAAAGCAATACTGCCTTCTTAGAGGAATTGCAGAGATTAGTAGCACTAAAGGGGAATTGAAAGATGCGGGGGCTGTGATTCAACCAGAATGACAACAGACTATCATAAACTTAGGTGGCGACTCCAATTGTAGGTGCTTTTCTAGATGTGGTTTTGTTGCCAGAGCAAATCAATATGTCCTTGGTACGCAGCTATTAATCTGGCACTTGATTTTACTTTTATACTTGTTAGCAAAGACCATCAGAAGAAGTTGACTTTCATCTGGCAAGATAGCAATATATCCTCACTGTCCTGCCTCAGGGGTATATCAGCTCTCTATGTCATAATCTTGTCTGCAAGGACCTAGATTGCTTTTCCCTTCCATAGAACATCATACTGATCCATTACATTGATAATATTTTACTTATTGGACATGGTGAGCAGCAAGTAGCAACTACTTTAGACACTTCGATAAGACATTTGGCACCAGAAAGTGAGAGATAAATCCCACAGAAATTCAAGGACCTGATACTTTGGTGCAAGTTCTTGGAATTCAATTGTCTGAGACAGGAAGAGATTTCTTTTCTATGGTTAAGGTCAAGTTGCAGCATGAAGCTGCTCCTACTATTAAGAAAGAGGCATAATACCTACTGGGCCTCTTTGGCTTTTGGAGGCAACATATTCCTCATTTGAGCATACTCCTTTGACTCATTTGCTGACTGATCTGAAAAGCTGCCTGTTTTGAGTAGATCTCAGAATAAGAGCAGGCTCCACAAGAGGTCAAGTTGCCATGCAAGCTATGCTGCCAATTGGGTCACGTGACTCTGAAGATATGATGGCACTTGAAGGATGAGTGATTCATAGGGATGCTCTTGGGAGGCTGTGAGTGAATCACGCCACAGACCCTTAGAAGTTTCTTAGCAAAGTCCATTGTGAACTGAGTATTGTTAGACCCACCAAGCCATAATGCTAAGCATGTACAGCAGCACTCCATTATCAAAAGGAAGTTGTATCTTCAAGATTGTACTTAAGCAGGTCCTAAAGGCACCTGTCAATTTCATGATGAAATAGCCCAGATGCCCAAGCCCTCTATTCATGCTACATTTACTTCTTTCTCTCATCTTTCTCTCACCTATGGCCTCATGGGGAGTTTCTCCATGATTAGTTGACTAAGGGAGGAAACACTTGAGACTGGTTTATAGATCATTCTTCATGATATACAGATACCACCGGAAAGTGGAGAGCTGCAGCGCTGTAACCTGAAAGACCGTTGCAAATGGAAATCCTTTCTATGGGCATGATTTTGAATAGGATATGTGGCTGTTCATTTTGCCTGGAATTATAGATGGCTAGATGTATGGGTCTACATCAACTCATGGGCTGTGGCTAATGGTTTGGCTGGATGGCAGGGACTTGGAAGGCACACAATTGAAAAACTTCTTGTGGGGAAGAGGTATGTGGATAGACTTTATCAAACGGGCACAGAGTGTGAAGATGTTTGCATCCCATGTGAATGCTCACCAAAGAGTGACTCAGCAAAAGAGGATTTTAATAACCAGGTGAAGAGGATGACCTGTTCTGTGGATGATGTCAGTCAGCCTTCTTCTCCAGTTACTCCTGTTATTGCCCAATGAGCTCATGAACAAATGGCCATGGAGTCAGACATGGAGTTTATGCTGGGCTCAGCAACATGAACTTTCATTCACCAGGGCCTGTTTGCATATAATCTCTGCCAAGGACAGCGACCAACACTGAGTCCCCAGTATTCCTTGGGAGGATCAGCCAGCCACCTGGTGGCAGGTTGATTACATTGATCTGCTTTCACTATGGAAGGGACAGCACTTTGTTCTTACTGGATATGCACTTGCCTTTTCTGCCTGGAATGTTTCTGCCAAAACTACTATTTGTGAACTGTCAGAATAACCAAAAACATGGTGTTTTATACAGCATCACTTTTGACCAAGAAACTAATATTACAGCAAATGAAGTGAGGCAATGGGCCCATACCCACAGAATTCACTGGTCTTACTGTGCTATCCATAATGCTGAGGCAACAGATTTGACAGAATGGTGGAATAGCTCAGTTATGGCACCAGCTATGTGTTAACACATCATGGGGCTGGGCAACGTCCTCCAGGTTGTGGTAAATGTTCTAAATCAATATCCATTTTATAGTGCTATTTCTCCCACAGCAGGATTCAGAAGTTAGGAAACAAGGGGGTAGAAATGGAAGTTGTTCTCATTATCACCACTGGTGATCCAATAGTAAAATTTTTTGTTTCTTATCTCCACAACTTTAGGTTCTATTGCTCTAGAAATCTTAGTTTCAGAGGGAGAAATGCTTCCACTAGGGACAAAACAATGAATCTATTCTTTTGTTGTTGGACTTGGGGTAACACTTCAGAAGTTACAACTAAGTGGTTAAAAACTCCGATCAATTCAATTGTGTCCTCTGCTACCCAGTTTTGCAAAGGTAACTGTGTGATTCTTTTCTTTCTCCTTCCTTCCTTCCTTCCTTCCATCCATCTTGGTCTGTTGCCCAGCCAACAGTGCTGTGGTGTCAGCATAGCTCACAGCAACCTCAAACTCCTGGGCTCAAATGATCCTCTGTCCCAGCCTCCCAAGTAGCTGGGACTACAGGCATGTGCCACCACATCTGGCTAAGTTTTCCATTTTTAGTAGAGACGAGGTCTCACTCTTGCTCAGGCTGGTCTCGAACTCCTGACCTCAAGTGATTCTTCCCACCTCGGCTTCCCAGAGTGCTAGGATTACAGGTGTGAGCCACCATGCCTAGCCAACAACGATTCTATTGAACCAAAAGTTTCTTAACAGCCACTTAGCCACTTTGGGCTCCTAATATCACTAAATCAATGGACAAAAAGGGGAGTTACTATACTGGCTGTGGTGACTAATGTTGACTATCAAGGGGAAATTAAGCTGCTACCATACAATGGCTATGTCTAGAATGCAGGAGACCCTCTAGGGCAACTTTTTGTGTACCCGTGTTTTGTGATTATTAGGTCAATGAAAAACTACAGCAACCTCCAACTCAAGTGGAACTGTTAATGGCCCAGACCCTCAGGAATAAATATTTGGAAATAGACAAGGAACTGTGACTTGTTAAGGGCCTAAGTGAAGAAATATGACTTGGCAATGGAAGAAGTTAGTTATAAATACCAGCTATTCCCCATGACCAGTTGCAGAAAAGAGGACTACAATAGTTATGAGTATTTTTTCCTTATTTTGATATGTATATATATAAACCAAACATTTTTGTTTTCTTCCTTCTTTCTCATTGCCTTATCTAATATAAGATATGCTAAGTTAACTTTGTATCACAATACTTAGGTTAAAGGATATCAAAGGATGACATGTGAATCAGCTAGGAGAAGAATAAAGATCATCTAAATCAAAAAAGAGACTTTCTATTCTCTTTGGTAAAAAGATTAACACAGGGCTCAGCAAACTATGGCTGAAGGGCTGGCTGTCTGTTTTTGTAAATAAGGTTTTACTGGAACACAGCCATGTTCATTCAGTTATGTATTATCTATGATTGCTTTCATGAATAGTTGCAATAGAAACCATGTGTCCTGCAAAACCGAAAATATTTACTATCTGGCCCTTTGAGAAAAAGTCTTCTGACCCTTGAGTGAGCATGTTGTTGGTTGTATGGGGATAGTTGTATTATGTTAGGCAGAAGCATGACTTTATCTTTAATACTTTTATTTGAAAATTAAGTTTGGAGATCTGTATGAGCTCAAGTTGACAAGGGATAGACTGTGGTGCTTTTGTAATGTGTTGCCTAGGCTAGGCTGAACTACATTTCCCAGAATTCCCTTTCCTGTATGTTTCCAATTAGGCTGTACTACAAGAGAGATTCCTTTGGGCAATTTTTAGAGAGTGTAAATGAAGCAATAGCCATTTTGTAGCTTACATACATTGTCTGTTGGCTCTCCTTGTTGATGTGGGGTGGTGGCCAGGGCTGGAACTATTCCATCTTCCTCTGGAGACTCCTTCAGCTTCTCTGACTCTTGGGCCAGAAGGGTGTATGTGTTTAGCTCTTTGACAAAAGATCCTGGCTTCTGCATGACCAAGGTCAGAGTCAGTAAGAACGGACACGGGTTTTAGCCTGTCATGTTGGCTCCAGCTTTTGCTTGTGGGTTCCAGCTTGTTCTTGCTCTCCCCACTTTATATCTGCCTGCCTGCCTTGAGGACTTCAGACTCCAGCATCACATGCAATAACAGCCTTTTAGAGGCAGCTTAATCAGCAGCCATAAATGCACAACATAAAATCTCTATAACAAATACATGTATTTCTTAAGGATCAACATCTCTAATCAAACTCAACTAATACATGCAACAATCATTTACAAAGGTATTAAATTTTTCAAGTAGATAGATTTTTTTGCTATCCTTTGTTATAGATGTCTAAGTTTTATTGCATTTTGTTTAATAAATATGTTTGTATGAATGCTGCTTTTTGGAGTTTGTGAACATTCTTTTTATTCTTTATGGTTTAATACATGGTTAGCTGTTGTAACTGTTTCCATGTATGTTTCAGAACAATGTGTAATCTCCGTTCAGTGCCAAGTTCTATATAACTTGTTACTACGCTATATAAATTCTTAATATATTGATTTGATTTGTTCTGTTTGATCTATTTTAGAGAGAAATGTGTTAACCTCTAATATGACAGTTGTTCTGTCAATTTCTCCTTGTAAAATGCTAGAACTTTTTTCTTTGTACATTTTGAAACTATATGGTTAGACGCATAAAAGTTCATGACTTGTATAGTTTCTTGGTGGATTGTATATTTTATCAACATGAAATATCCATTTGTACCCCACTTAATGTTTTTATACCATGTTAATATTTGCGATTCTTACTTAATAATTAAGATAATATATAAAGTGCTAATACACTTTGACAATAGCAAGCAGGCAATAAATAGAAGCTGTTATTATTGTCATTATTATAATTATTGTTATTCTGTGTTCCACAGTGTGCAAGTTGTCTGGTTTTGGGGGGAGATAAAGAGAGAAAGGAAGGACTGAAGGACTCCAGGTTAAGAAAGAGTGCCTCTCAGGCACTTCATAATAATGCTTAGAGTTTCTTCTTCCCTAAACAAGGTGATGGAAACTCCAGGAAAGAGAGGCCCCAGGCTTGGACAAATCACCAGAAAGCCTGCCAAGAGAGTCCTCCTAGGCAGCCAGGAGAATACAACAGAAACAGATTTTCTTGTTGGATCTTGGCCTTTCTGCTTTTGGGGCCCAGCTGAAAGTAGCAAGGGAAAACGCAAAGCAAGATCAGGTTCAGTAGTAGATGTGTCCTGTGGTTGAAAGGTCAGAATTATCTCTTCATAGATCCCCTTGAATTTTGGCTCATAAAGGCGTATTAAGGTAATTCCCACAGCAGTTTTAATTCTCACCCCTAGTGGAATTCTCAGCTCTGCCAAACTTGGATGTGCTTAAGGTTCAGGTCTCACTGCCTCGCTCCCCAAACCTCCATCCTTCAGGTCTGCCCTGTAGTCGGGCCTATCTCTGTTTTATTATATTAGATGCCCCTGTTGCGGTTGCAGTGTTGCAGTGCAATCACTTGCATACTAATGGCCAATATGTACTCAGTGTGTGTGTATATATGTGTCTGCGTGTCTGTCTTTGGAACCCCAAATCAGGGTAGCCTTGCTAACTGACCATGGATTGCTTAAAATCCCTTGGTTTCCAAATCCCTTTCTTCATCTGCCTGAAATTCTTCACTTCTCTTTGCCTCGCTGCCTGAAATTCACAGAAGCATATAAAGTTAAAGTTTGAAGTTAGGGATTAATTGGTCTAAGCACCTCATTTCACTGAAGAGGGAAGTAGAGTCCAGAGAGGTGGAGTGGCTTGCCCCAAGTCACACAACTTGTAAGAGGTAAAACGGAGTCAGCGCAGAGAAACAGTGTTAGGAAATGAGATGTAATGGTGGGATGGTAGCAAGGGGAAGTAATCTGGGAGTCCAGGGCACTGGGTGTCAGGATGAGCCCGAACAGAATACCAGGAAGAGGTTGCTTTGGGCAGCTGAATGCAGCATGGAGTGCTTCGGTGCCTGGGGTGGGAGAAAGTAGGTTCCCAGAGGTGGGGATGGTGGGCTGGCAGGCACCAAAGACACATGACTTCTATTCAGGCCCTGCTACTAGTAGCACAAAGTATTCTGAAGAGCAAATCCCAACTACAATAGCAGCACAGTGGCAAGAACTACAACTCACATATGTATAGTGTTAAAAATCCATGTACATTATCTCATGTAAGCTCACTCCATGAGAAGTTGGTATTAGTAGTATCACTGATAGAGGGAAGATAAAATTAGAGACCAAAAAATAGGAAAATACATGAAAAACACATAATATAGCCTTAGGAGTGTGCTGGATATTGTTGGGCTGTCTATCCATCACCAGCCCTCCCTTTCTCCTTCTTAAGGGAGCCAAAATTTTGTTCAGCTTTCTCTGCTACCTGCTGCCCCAAATTCATGTGCCTTGGGAAGATGACCACACCCTCAAGTTCTACGGATGGGCTTGACTGACTTAAGGGTGATTCCATCTCCTTGACAGTGCTGGTTTGGGAATGGGTGTGTGACTCTAATTGGGCCACTGAGATATGACAAAAAGCTGTATGTGTGGGTGCAGTGTTCCAGAAACACTTTCTTCACTCTTCTGGGAGGGCATTGGAAACCTCTTTTCCTTTCCCACTAGGTGGGAATGCAGAATCTTGCAGTTCCAATGGCTACAGGTCCAAGAGACAAGCCAACTTCAGGATGACAACAAACAAGAGAAATAGAAAAAAATCTGTCTTTTGGGACCTCATCGAGTTGCTGGAGCAACAAACCTTAGAACTTGTCTTGCTTTTGGACTTGTAGTTAAGTGAGCCAATAGGTCTCCCTTAGAGGCTAGTTGGAGGGAATCTTCTATTACCTGTAGCTGAAAGCAGGACAAGGAAGGGATGAACGGCATGGCTGAGAATAAATTCAGCTTAACTCCTGAAAGAAGTGACTCTGTTGGTCTTTCTAGAACATTTAAACCCCTCTCTCCCCAACAAATATACAATATAGAGAAGTTGGACAAATATCTTGCAGATCTTCCAAATATACCGTTAGGGTCAGCAGTCATGTATGGCCTTTAAAGGGTGCCAGCTCTGAATCAGACAGTTTTCAAATCCTGGCTTCATCACTTCCCAGTATGTGACCTTGGGTAAGTTGACTAGCCTCTCTGTGCCTCAGTTTCTTCATCTGTGACTCTGGGATAGTAACAATTCTTACATTACAGAGTTATTGAGAAGATTAAATAAATTAATACATGGAGAAAGTTTAGAAGTATGCCTATATAGGAAAGGCTCGAAATACATTTTAATATTTCTATTGTGAAGAGTAGAAAGAATAATTAAAAGAGACCTAATTATTACTAATAATATCTGTCTATTTACTAATATAGTACCTGCCATGGGTCAAGCATCTGAATAGTTACTTTATATATATTTTCTCTAATTCTGATAATAACCCTCTGAAGTAGGATTGATTCACTTCACTTCTGGATGAGGAAACTGCTGTTCACAGAGGCAAATGACGTGGCCAAAGTCGCATAGCCAGTAACTGCAGAGGCAGGATTTGAACCCGGGTATACCTCCAGCAGTCCTCTTCCCACTCTACCATGCAGCTTCTCAGAGCAGCTCTCAGCGAATCATCCTGGCCGGGGGCAATGAAGTTGAGGTCAGGAGCAACCTTCAGCAAGAGCTAAGAAAAAAGTGCAAAATGGAAAGTAAGCCACAAAAGAAACAGAAGTGTTTGGAAACACTGGAGAAAGGCCCAGGCCCATATGAAAGCTGCTTTCTGAACTCTGTGCCCTTTTCCAAATGGGCAGCATTGTGATGGGAGATGAGTGACGCTTCACAGGTCCAAGAGGATGGAGCGCACTGGGGATTCTCTCAGCCTTGCCATTTGAAACTGGAGAAGCAGAGAGGAAGAGAAGGGGGTGGAATTAGAAATTCAAATGCATCTGATGAAACCACTTTCC
This sequence comes from Lepilemur ruficaudatus, assembly GCA_963574885.1. NCBI lineage: Eukaryota > Metazoa > Chordata > Mammalia > Primates > Lepilemuridae > Lepilemur > Lepilemur ruficaudatus. Next base: position 12,986 of record CAUYRT010087342.1, on the reverse strand, counting down.
ACTCCACAGTTATTAACCCCAACTTGGCTCATTCCTTTAAATCTTGAGCCCGTCTCAAGTGTGCTATACATTAAGTGCCAGAAATTATCGATCTCTCCTTTCATACAGCAAGTGCATCTCCCCACCACTGAAATGGAAAGAAGTAGTAAATGCTGAATAAGACATTTCCTCAGGAAAGACCAATAGTGAACACATTCTAAAGATGGGGCAGGAATGATGAGTATCCTTTTGAAAAATGGAGACCCACTGCAGGAAAGAAACAAGTTACTTTGATGGATCTGCCAGAGTTTCTTTTTTTTTTTTTAAGCTAGGAGAGTTTGCTTCAAGCACATTGACTCAAATAATAAAATGAGAATGGTGTTTGTAAGAATTTAGAAAGGCCCTTCAACTCTTTCCAGTCAGAATACATTATTACAAAATGTTCAGGATAGCTGTTTAGAACTTCTTTCCAAGATCTTGACATAATTCCAAAGCAAATCTCTGCCTAAAAAGTTGTATTGGTACCTTGACCTAAAGGTGGTATGAAAAAAAAAAAAAGCTGGATTGTGGAGTGATTAAGAGGATGTGATGTTCATTGCTGAGAGGTGGGTTCATTTGATGAGGAACTGGAGAAAAGCTTTTTCCTGACGCTCTTATGGGAGCTCTTTGCAAGAACTTTAGTACATTCTGGCTTCTGTCCTCCGTTAAGTTAATTAGTAGTAAGTAATTAGTAGCATATGTAAGTTAAGATACTGAGTAATAGCTAAGAAAATGATCGAGGCTAAATCAGCTAAAGGATGAGGATGACAAGATGCAGCGGAGACAGAGGCCAAGTCCTGGCCTTAATTGCCAGAAGCCAAGTGAGTGACCGGAGGAAATCAGAATGATTTGATCTAAAGAGACCTTTGATGTTGGTTCATTGTTCGTGAGATTTCTGGGATTGAAAGAGATGGACAGCCTACTAAAACTCTATTTGATTTGCAATTTTTAAAAATATAGGTCTGGTGAATAAAAGCTGATTTGCACTATCCCCGAAGTGAGTCATAGCTCCTCACCCAACTTCTAGATCTGGGTGAATTTACAATGCGTAACTCCCTCGCTGAAGGAGTGGTCCATTGTGCCTGAGGAAGGAGTTTACACCAACATCAAAAGAACATACTGTGTATTTTCCTCCTCCATCTTCCCCAAGAGATCTGAAGCCACTTACCGGGAAACACTGAAAACATTCAGGGGCACTTCAACATTGACTGTGGACTTACAGTAATTTCTTAGAGCCCTAAAACACATTGGTATTGCGACTTAGGAGGAAGAGGTATTAAGTAGAATTTTGACCCAACACCCTCATGGTAGGTCCTGTGGAACCCCAAACTCTCATCTTGTGTTTATTTCCTCTTACCTAAGAATATAGATAGATTAGACAAACTCAGAAACTGGAAAAGTCCTCACATTGATGCCTTGACTCATATAGCATGGGCTACTATAATAGGATGGGCCAAGTGTAAGTTCTAGGAGCTTCTCCTCGTTACCAAAATAGGTACGGAAAAGCAATATTTCCTTATGGCACTTACTATCATCTGGCAATTGATTTTATGATTATTTATATATGGTCTGTTTCCCTCCCTAGAATGTAATCTCCTTGAGAGCAGATAGTTTGTCTGTCCCGTTTACTGCTCTATCCCCAGTTTCTAGAACAATGGCTGGCAATTAATAGGAAGTCATTAAATATTTATTGAATAGATAGATGAATAAATTTCTGAGGGAAATTTCAGAAATCAGCACCATCATCAAAGATTTGGAAGATACAGGTGTGGCAATTCCTACCACATTCCTATTTCATTTTTCATTTTAGCCAGTGAAGAAGATAGCTGGGTCTTACAGTATGAAAGTGGACTGCATAAACTCAATTGGCTAGTATTTCCAGCTGCAACTTTTGTTCCAAATGCAGTGTTCTTATGGGAACAATCAACCACCGACACCTGGAACTTAACTAATAATCTGATAAATGCTTTTATTTTCCCCTCAGCCCAGCAAATATAAATACCTGAGACAAGGTGCTTTCACTTGGCAAGGACAGTAATACAACATTGCTGTCCACCTCAGCTATACATCAACTTTTGTCACTGTGCCATGTTTGCTACACTGGACCTTGGCCATCTCATTGTTCCCCAGGACATTATTCTGGTTGGCTCTATTGATGAAATCATGCTTATGAAACTGTGTATTAGTTAAGTATTCTTGCATATCAAATTACCCCAAAATTTAGTGGCTTAAGAAATAATTATTTATTTCTCATGATTTTTGTGGGTCAAAAATTCAGATAGGGAAATGTGGGAAAGGCTTACCTCTGTTTCCTGACAAAAGGCCTCAGCTGGAAGATGCCAAGCCTAGGGATTGGAATAATCTGAAGACTTCTTCACTCATATGTCTGACAAGTGATGTTCTGTGTTGGTTAGCTGGGTTCCAAGGGCACGTGGAGAGAGACAGAGAAAGAAACAGCATCCTTTTTATGACTTAGTGTTGGAAGTCACATAGCATCACTTTGCTGTATTTCATTAGTTGGAATAGTTATAAGCCCCTTTCCAGATTAAAGGGGAGAAAATCTAGATTCCACCCCTTAGTGGGAAGAGTGACAATCACATTGTAAGAAGAGCATGTGGGATGGGATAAGTATAAGGCATGGGTATCTTTGGAAAATATAATCTGTTATGGACTTAGAAGTAGCAGGTGCTCTAGATACATATGCATGCCAAAAAACAAGAGATTAATGCCTTGAAAATGCAATGGTCTACTAATGATCAAATATAATTAATGAATTTTTATTGGATTCTGGTTTGGAAAAAACCACTATAAAACACTGTAGCCTTTATCCTTACTGCTTTAGTTGTTGCATATAAAACAGATTCCCAGTTCTTTCTTCTCTCTTCTTCCCACTGTTCTATATAGGTATATTTGTGATGTTTAACTTCAGAATTTAGTCCATAGATTGTAGAATATCAATATGGGATTGTATTGAACTAAAGAAGAAATGGACATCACTTGGAAGTCTTGCATGCAGTGCCTGATGAAAGTCTGGTTTATCTCACTTCAGAGAGAATGTGAGAACATTTTTGGTTATTATAAAGAAGAGCTATGTTATATTTAGTGAGAAGTATATATGTTCAAGTATAGGAACAAGGGTGATTGGTATATGTGGATATTGGATACTCAAAGGGGTGGGTGGTGGTACCTAATACTATACTGATGAATCCATTTCCAGCTTAAAATAACCTGAGTCCATTTCTGTTGCTTGCAACCAGGAAACCCAACTGATATACCTCCTGATGTCAGAGAGAGTAACAGCTGCTACAGGAATATAAGCAAACTCCATCTATCAGATCAACATCTGTGATAGAAGCAGAAATTGCAGTGGTGATGGAAATTTTTGCAGCCAACTGAAGCCACCAGGAGAATTCATAGAGGCTTGTCAATGTTGGGTATTCTCTTTAGCAGGAGAACGTGAGTGTATGAGGTTAAGGTTGGGGGAGGGGAGAAGGCCAGAGTCCTTTCTGAAGGAGCTTCCCAGCATCTAAGATATCTAAGTTCCCTCTAAAGTAACTTCTGAGTATCTAATGCACCTAAACAAAACTTGCATTCCTTTATTGACTTTCAGGGCCAGCCAGCCTTTGATACAGTGCAGTATAATTTTTAGAAACCAGGAAAAACTCCACTGTTCTTTAAAAAAATTTTTTTAAACCCCACAAAACAAAAAAACCCTCAAATTCTACCTGCTTAATATTGCCTAAAACATCCCTTCCAAGGAAGACCTACAAAACCATTTCATTTCCTAATAAAAGGTTTTAAATGCAAATACCTGGAGCAGTTACCACTGCAATGTGAAAAAGACAGTTAAGGATAATTACATTGTCAGAATGTGTGTGTGTGTGTGTGTGTGTGTGTGTGTGTGTGTGTGTGTGTTTGTGTGTGTCTAAGACTTTAGGAAGTCTCCCAGAACCAGGAAGGAATGTGGAGGGGACTGGAGGGGAGGATTTGTCCACCAAGGGGGAACAGGAGAGGTGGGAGACACCAAGGCAAATTTCACTGACTTCTCAGTTTCACAATTTTGCTTTAGCTGGGATTGGTTTATCCTCACATCTGTCCAGAAATACAACTTTTGTGCAAGTGTACATCATCATGTCCATCTAGGGTGCTAACCCTACCTCAGCAGAAACTGTACATCCCTGTGTGCTCCATGGGGACGTATTCTTCTCTGGTGGGTGCAGGTGACCTAATATCTAGAATCTAAATACAACAGATTCCCAATCCTGCCCCCTTCAGGATGCTAGTGGTTGGGTGGACCCATAGGCTGTTGTGCTGAGCCGGTGTGGGAACCACTAAAGGGCCTTCTAGAACGGTGCACCTGGGTAACTGATCCTGGGAAACTGATCTCCCCTTCGTCTTCCCAGTAAGCAGTCAGGAATACTCTGGGGTTGTTACCAGTTACTTGCACCTGGAGGGCAGGCAGGTCCCAAGCTAGAGTCTCCAGGACAGAACGGAGGGCTAAGAGAGTAATCACCCTCTCTCCCACCCCATGAGAATAGTAAAAGGAGCATTTGAAGATTGACACCTCCTCGGTCCCGTGTGGTGGCCTCAGAGCCAGGGCAGCAGGGCTGCTGAATTTCCATGTGCTTGTAATCAGCTGTGTCCTTTGTCAGGGCTTATGAGGCTATTTCTGTCAATCACTGTCATCTGCACAAGCATGCTTTTACTATGTGAAACTGTTCCTTTTCTGGGGATCATCTATGCCCTTGTAATACATTAAACCTATGAAACTATCTGCCATAATGGGGTTCTGGATAATTAGTGACCCTTTAATTCAACTCAACTGAATTTGCTCTAAGCACTCACTATGTATATTGTGATTGGAGGCCAGAGAGGTGGGACAGTCCTTGCCCTCTAGGGGCTCATCACAGTCAAGTTGGGAATGTCAGGCTCAAACGCAACCCCTCCCCCAAGGCCGCAGTTCTCTCCACGCACGCCTCTCCCCACGGCCCCCCAGCTCCTGGACTGGAGGCAGAACTGCTGAAGAAGCTCCGGGGGGTCTCAGGCTCGTCCTGGCTGCTGGTCCACTTTCTGTCTAGGCCCAGCTCTGGTAACCAGATGCTGTCCCTGTCTTCTCTCTGCCTGCCTTGGGTGTTGCCTAGTAAGTGCAGGACAAGTCTCCGATTTTTCCTTGTTAGGAGCAATGCCATCGTCTCCCCTACCACTCTGGCATGAACTCCACCCTCTACGCTCTACACATTATGTCCTGTGGTGCCAATGTCAACCTGACCCACCCCTGATTGTCCCACTCCTGCTTTGCCTGCAGACTGCTCCCTAATTCTAGAATTTTCCACCTTAATAATCAGTCATATCCCATTTCAATTAATCATAGATGTACAGCTGTTTCTTGAGCTATGCCACAAGAAAGGGAGTAAAAAAAGAGAAAACAAATGCAACACAATGCGCACACAAGTGTGCAATTTGTTTGTTAGTCTGCATGGAGTGTAGTGCCCATATCTTATTTTTTCATATATGCAAGAAACTACCATAATATTGATACGCAGTAGGTACTTAATAAACGAAAGTGAATGAATGAAGAACTACTGATGTTTCTTCACAAGTTACATCATCTTCACATTACTTGTAGATATGAATAAATGCAGTGTGTGTGTTAAACTGAGATCTTCCCAAAGCCAGTGATCCAAATATCTGACCCAGCCCATCCATGATCCTAGACAGCAATGCGGGGAGATTTTGCTGTAGGCTGAATAAAGATTTTTTTTCTCTTTAGCCTTATTTCAGCCTGTCTTCTGTATCAAATAATTGGGCATTCAACTCTTGTAACTCATGAGTTCCTGTATATTCATTTTCTGAGAAAATTCACAGAGTGTATCTGTAAAGGGAAAGTAATTTGCCTTTATTTTTTTCTCCTTGTTTGGCACACGAATAAACTAACTGTTCTGACAAACTCACTATCTCTTGCTTTGCCCACTGCCTTGCCCAATATATTTGGCTTCAGCAGTTTCATTGCAGTTATTTATTTTTTTTCTTTTGCACAAAGGAGTGTGTTTCTTCATGTTTAAGAGGCACAAATTGTTGCTCCCACTTTCAAAAGAGATGTGGTGTTTCCAGATTTAGAAAGACACTTCCAGCTGCCAAGCTCTGTCAGACCCTGCCTTGGCTTAACTAGGAATGTTTCTGTTTTTCTTAGGCAAAGAAAAAAAAGTAAAGTCCCCAAATTATTTAAATATCTTTCCGTTTAGTTTAGAGGCCAAGAGAGGCAGTTACATGAAAATCTGGAGGAAGAGCTTGGGTTGAGAGCTTGGACTCAACTGCCAAATGCCGTGCAGGGCTTTGCATAGACTGGGTGAGCCCCTGGGGCCCTGCTTCCTTGTCAGTGCAATGAGGCGGGTGAACTATATGGTCTGTGGAGTCTGTTCTAGCTCTCAAATTCTATGCTCCAGTGTATTATTCTCATCTGCTGTTACCTGATTTTTGTACGTGCATGTCCTCTACAAGGGAACAAGGCTATGGAAGTGGCCATGGACAGTGGGAATGTAATGTTAGACAAATTTTATCTCTCTGTTGAGGCCATGGGAGATGATAAATGGTTAATCCCGGGGCAGGAAATGAAGCAGGCTTGGGCCTGGGAGGGAGAGACTTCCTCTCCTCTCTGGGAACCTCATCTGATTGCTCATGGAAGAGGTTTGGTTTTGGATTTAACTGTGATTACTGTGGAATCTCTACTGCCTGCTCACCTAGTTTCCATGGCATTCCCAGGCAGGAGAAGAAAGATTTGGGGATATGTGGGTGTTTCCCTAAAGATCTCTAACACTGAGGTCTGAAGCACCCAATGTTGACCTGGCCTTGGGAGGGAGGACTGTTCCCATTCTCCCTGCACTCTCAGAAGCTACTGCCAAACTGGTAGTCAGCCTCAGATTTAGTGGTGATTCCTACAATGCATAAGGCTAGCACTGGGCTGCTGGCTTTGGTGGCAAGGTGAGCACAATAACCTCAACCCTTTCTGCCATGGGCCTTAGCCATCATCATTGCATTTCTTTTGGCTAAAGAGTCTGAGGGACTCCCTGTTCTCAGCACTTTATAGCAAAGCCACGCTGTAACAATGGTGGTGAAGAATGGTTTCTTCTGGCAGACAGAATGTATTTTTGTTGAAGTCATCTGGGTAAGCCCCTGTGGGCTTCTTGAATGTATCACAGACAGGAAATCCCAGGACAGGAGAATGGATTTCCTGCCCTTGGAGTGAGGGTACAGAATTTTATTGATTTGATTATGAAAAGAGATATCATTTTATTTTGAGCCTCAAATGGGTGAAGTAGACATTTCAATTGTATCATATTTTTTAGTTTCTCCCACAGATAACACTTATTCAATAAATGCTTGTGGGTTGAATGAATGAATAAAACTGATGTCAAATAGAAGCTGGGGATAACGGGCTCTGTTGGCCATTAGCTGTCTGTCTTGATTCACCCTCTAAGGTGGGACTGGTGCTGAACAGAGTTTCCAAAGGGTGGATAAGCACTGGGCCATTTCTTCATTTGGAGGTTTTGATTTCATTCCTTCATTTCTGAGTAGATGACAACCAATGTGAAATCTCTCCTTTTTCTTTCCATTTTCTACCTTTTCTGTACTCCATTCTTTCTCTTTCTCCTGTCTGCAATCATATTGTTGCAAATATAAAAACAGTGGTCAGAAGGAAAGAGATAGGGTTGAAAGAGACTAATCAATTTCCAGACTGAGCCTGGGAACATCCCTTTGCATATCCCACCTACAAACACTCCTTGAGCCCTGAGATGTTGGGCGGGCAACAAACTCCAAGACACCCAAATCCCAGTCTAAGGAAATGTCCAGGTGCCGAGTCAATTCAAGCCCTTAGGAGCCATACAGAGGGAGTTCCAAGCGCAGATGTTTTCGTCGGGGTTATCTATTGCTGTGTAACAAACTATTACGAAATTTAGTTGCTTAAAACAATGGCTATTTTGCTATATTTCACTATTTTGAGGGTCAGGAATTTGGCAGCTTTCAGTCAGGTGGGTCTTCTGCCGCACCTGGTGATGCCTGGGATTGCTCAGTGGAATTTTCTGGTTTGGAGGGTCACACGTGGCTTTTCTCGCCTTCCTGGCACCTTAATGGGAATGGCTCTGGCAGGAAGGCTGGCTTGTCCAGCACCTTTCTCTCCATGTCATTTCAGGGCCTTGCCATGTGGTCTGTCTATCAGGGCAGCCTGCCTCCTCATGTGGCTACTCAGGGCTCCAAAAGAGCAAGGAAGAAGCTGCCTGTCCTCTCACAGGATAGTGTCAAAACTACCGTAGCTTCCTTCCCACTGTGCTCTATGAGACCAGCTCAGAATCAAGGGAAGGGGAAATGGAGCCCACCTCTCTCCTTTGGGAGGAGTGTCAGGGGATTTGTAGCCATCCTTGACCCACTACCAAGGCTTACAGGTATATGCAACTGGAATTGCCCCTGCCGGACATCAGGAGAGTGAGGGTCTATTATTCTAAGTGCCAAGAGATACCTGGCATGGAAACATCTGGGTCCACCGAATCAAAACTTTGACCCCACCAATGGAATGGAGCCGAGGTTTGTGTGCCATTACATTCTACACTAACATCTGCAGAAGCTTCCAGTCCTGATAGCTGAAGTTAAAAAGCATTTTAAAAGTGCAATCCCTAGTATCAGGCTGCTGGCTGATTTCCCTTTTGATCTCTGCACTGCGTTTCCTCTTGTTGGCAGTGACAGACAGAACGTTGGATCCTTAGCCTTCAGTGCGACCTCGACTCTGTTTCATTTTATACTGTTAAACTCAACCCGACTTTTTGAAAAAACTGACAAAAGTACTCCCAATATAGAGTGGCTGGCACTCTATACATTGTCTCCAATTTTCTCAGTAACTCTGTAAGTTCCATACGCCAGCCCAATTTGCAGGTGAGGGAGCAGCAGCTCAGAAAGGTTAAGGAACCAACTCAAAGTTGCATAGAAAGTGACACATTTGTGATTCTGAACCAGACCCCTTTCCACTCCCAATCTGTGATCTTTGGAAAATCGGAGACCCTAAGAAAACATCCTTAGTGTACTGCCTGAGAAAGCACAGGCGATGGTGCCAGAGCCAGCAGACAGCAAGAAGACCCTCAGCTCCGCACTGTGCTCCCGGACGGCCACCCCCACTGGGGCTGCTGGTGGCCACAGATTTGTTCTGACTCTGGCTGTGCCCTAGTCTGAGAAATCTTGTTATGCACAAAAGCATAAACGTGCAGAGTGATTTGGTTTTTTTCCCAGAAACTTCCTTCTTTTTATAAAAGGTCTCTCTGCAAAGTTTCTTAGAGCAGACAGCTTTACTAGGGTACTTAGGAATGATTAGAGATGCAAAGAACCATGAAAAAGAATCGCCTGTTTATCATTCCCCCTCACAGAGTCTGCGTCCTCAGAAAATTGTGCGAAGGAAACTGAGCAGAGAGTTGGCAAGGCTGAGGGGTCACCAGGCCCAGTGTGATCAGACCCTGGTGAAGGAGATGGTGAAGGGAGGTTAGGTGGAGTGTTCTAGACTGCTGTGCAGTCTAGGGAAGGTTTGGCAAAGGCACTGGGAGTCCTTGAGCCAAAACTGGCCATCAGATGACCCTATGTCTTCCAGGAATGGGCCTGTCTCGGAATCTCTGTCCCACTCAGGCATTGGCCTGGAGCGGCCTGTGGGAAGGTGGCCTCTGCGCTGGGGCAGTGGTGGGTTTCAGAGCATGGCACTTGGCCCCTTGGACAATTGAGCTCCCCATAGTTGGAGGCCTATGCTGTGTAGTCTCATGGCTGCCACACCAACCTGGGCATACATAAGATGCCTAATAAATGTTTGTGGGTATGTGGTCTTCAAAGCAGTCTTCTACTACTCTGCACTTCCAGCTTCTGTGACTTTGCTCAGAGTTGTCTCTGCTTTGCTTGCTCCGCTCTCTTGTACCTGCATTCAGAAGCCAGCTCAGCTCTCCCCCTAAGCAGCTTTCTCCAATCTCCACAGTAAGAATTAATCTTACAAATCCTTCTTCTAGGCACCTATAGCACTATCTCTACTTTCATCAGGGAATCTAATACAGAGTCAACAATACACACCAGAATTATTCATTTGTGTCAATGAGGTCCTAGGGACTTAGGGTAGTGGCTTGTTCATTTTAAGTGCCCCCTCACAGCATTCTAGCACAGGGCTCTGCACATACTAGGTGCTTAATAATTGGTTATTGAGTTTGTTGAGATTCTTGCAATACGATGTACCCAAATATATCTTTAGGAAAAAAAGGTTGTACCTTTCTGCTCAGAATCTCTTATAAGAGCTTCAAACTGAGCATGTCCGAAACTGAACCCTTCATCTTCTCCCTAAATCTACTTCATGTCTGCTATGTCAGTGCCCAATACCCATGCTCTAGTCCCTAAGCCAAAAAACCTCAGTATCCTCCTGGACTGTTGCCTTGGGTCCCACCAAATCTTGCTGATGTTACTTTGGAAGGACCTCTCTGATCTCTACATCTCCAAAGCCATCATCATCCTCTTTCATTTGGACTATTGTACTGGCCTCCTATGGCCTGCTCTGATATAGTTCTTCCTCCCCCTTCAAGTCTCTGCATTGTCCCCAGAGTCAGGGTTAGGACTAAGGTGCAGTGAGTGAGGTGCCAAAGGCAAAAAGTGTAGGGAGGCACTACTTTCAGGAGTGTGCAAGTGCTGAAAGTGAAGCCTTCCTTACAATTAACTTTTCCCAGCACCTAACACAATGACTCTGGCACAAAGTCTTTAAACACATTTGTTGAGTGATTAAATGAACAAAGGAGTGAATATGGGCCAGAGTTTGTCATCACCATTTAGCCACTTCCAGGAAGCTTGTATGTGTTTTGGTGTTACTTGGGACAGCTCAAATGTCAGAGTGCATAAATCAGAATAATCTGGGAGACTAGTAAGTATGCAGAATCCTGACCACACTCCCAGAGAGGCTAATTCAGTGGGTCTGAGTGGGGCCTAGAAATTTGCATTTTTAACAAGTATCTTGGATAATTCTGAGACAGGTGGTCCACAGGCTACATTGTGAGAAGCACTGCAGGAGGCATCTAGTGTTCAGCAGGTGGTGTTCACTCTGTGGCTGGATTCTAAGGCCAGCTCCTCCAAAATACAACCCTTAAAGCCAAAGATAATGGGGAGTCCTATCAGGAGAATGTGGTAAAAGCAGCAGGTCTGACGTGGCCTCTGATGGGCCTTCAGACTCTGGGAAGGCCAATGCTGGGAGAGCCACTGCATCCTGCAATGGCAGAAAGAATGACAAACCATGTAAGCTTCATCTTGGTTGCAGAGTCTCTTGTTTCTCTCCTGTGGCTGCTGCCAGGCTCCCCTGCTCTGACATGGTTCTGTTTGGAAGCCCTGATTCTGATGCTCCCTGGGCCTGGTTGACTCCCTGGTTGCTCCTATTGTCTAGACCCAGCTTCTGTGTTTCCCACAGGGTCACTGCCTTCATTGCCATCATTCTTTGTCCAGCCACACCTCCACACGGAAAAATCAGGGCTGGTCTGGTGGAAGGAGGCTGGGTGGATGAGCCTACAACCCTATGCCCTGTTCTGAACTCTGCCACTAACCACCCACCAGACTTACCAAATGCCACTTAAACAAAGTAAGCTGACACTTATTGAGCACCTACATATTAGTCTAGGTTCTCCAGAGAAATAAAACCAAAGGGAAAGGGATTGACTATAAAAAGTTGGCTCACAAGTTTATGGAGGCTGAGAAGTTCATGATCTGCAGGCAGCAAGCCAGAGGCCAGGAGAGCCGATGGTGTAGCTGCAGTCTGATTCTGCAGGCCTGGGAGCTGGGAAAGCTGACGGTGTAAGTTCTAGTCTGAGTCTGAGTCCAAAGTAAGAGAAGACTTATGTCCCAGCTTGAAGACAGTCAGGCAGAAAAAGAGAATTCTTTTTTACTCAGCCTTTTTTTTTTTTTTCTATTCAGGACTTCAGTGGATTAGATGAGACCCACCCATGTCAGGGAGGGCAATCTGCTTTCCTCAGTCTACCAGTTCAAATGTTAATGCCATGCAGAAGCCCTCCTGGACACACCCAGAATATATTTAACCAAATAGCTGGGCACCCTGTGGCCCAGTCAAGTTGACATGTAAAATTAACTATCACAATCTGGTATGTGCAAAGCAGCCTCTGGAGAACCTCTGGGGGCCCCAGATTCTTCAGGTGTTCTAATTGCTTCAATTGAATGCAAAGCTAACCAAATAAAACCCACTTCGTTTTAAGGGGGAGGTTCTATCTATCACCTTCATTTTATAGATAAGGACACTAAAGCCCAGCAGGGTTAAGAATCTCTCCTCAGGTCACATATCTAGGAAGTGGGATGTATATAGCCGGTAAGTGCCATGTTAATATATTAGACATATATATCCTAAATCATAACCCAACATAATTAACAGGAAAACAATGGAAACATTTCCATCAAACTCAGGAATAAGATAAGTACATCCACTATTACTGTTATTATCTAACTTTTTTTTGGAAAAGCTAGCTAATGAAATTGGATAAGAAAACCAATTAAAGGTATAAATATTGTAAAAGAGGAGGCAAAATTATAGTTACTGAAGATGGTGTGACAATACACTTAAACCCCAAGAGAAACAACTGCAAAGCCATTAGAAACAATATGAGAATTCAATGAGGTAGCCAGTTATATATTTAATATTAAAAAATCCATGACTTTCCTGTATATAAACAATAATCAGGTAGAAAATCTACTGGAAGAAAAGATCTTATTCAAATTAGTAATGAAAAAATAAAATAGTTAAGAATAAGTTAACAGGGCCGGGCGTGGTGGCTCACGCCTGTAATCCTAGCACTCTGGGAGGCCAAGGCGGGTGGTTTGCTCAAGGTCAGGAGTTTGAGGCCAGCCTGAGCGAGAGCGAGACCCCGTCTCTACTAATGATAGAAAGAAATTAATTGGCCAACTAAATATATATA
>CAUYRT010087340.1:0-12499 GCA_963574885.1 Lepilemur ruficaudatus | reverse complement strand
TATATATCTTTATATTGATAATCTATCTCTCTCTTGTTGCTCTCTCTCTCTCTCTCTCTCTCTCTCTCTCTCTCTCTCTCTCTCTCTCTCTCTCTCTTCTCTCTCTCTCTCTCTCTCTCCTCTCTCTCTCTCTCTCTCTCTCTCTCTCTCTCTCTCTCTCTCTGTCTGTGTGTGTGTGTGTGTGAGAGAGAGACAGAGAGACAGAGAGAGAGGGCAGGGGGGAGAGAGAGAATATCTATTCTCTACATCAAATGGGAACCTCTAAGCTAAGAACTACTTCCACTAGATGTGGAGGAGTATTCCTTTTGAAATAATTAAAATCTGTTCTAGTCTCATCATTTTCTTTTTTAGAAATGTTATTACTGTTGACAAAAGGTAAAAAATGAAAACAAAATCACCTCTGTCTGATTAATGGAGCTCTTCAGCAGAAGCATTAGTACATATTCATTTAAACAATTTACATCTCAAAAAAAGTATTTTGTGCCAATATATTTCATTTTTGAAAAAAATCTTCTACTCTGTGTTAATGCCCTGAAAATGTAGGAATCAAATGGATATATTTAAGTCATTAGATAGCTCTGTCCATTTTCAAAATTTATATGTCCCAAGTGAAACTGACCAAACTCTGCTCAAAGAGACTAATATATTCAAGATATAAAGTTTCTGATTTAAGATGAGTAACCAAAAAAATAAAAACAAAAACTCTCAGATGCATGAAGTTTCAAAAAGTAAAATAGGAAAGGAACATCGACCTAGCCAGCATGATATTTCAACCGCATTTCTGGCTGTTTTAGGTTAGCTCAGACAAATCATCTCATATCTTTGGGCATTGTTTCTCAATTTTAGGCCACCTGCAACAGAATCAACTAGAACGTTCATTAAAAAATGAAGAACTATGGGTTCCACACCACACATACTAAATTAAAATGTCTGCACAATAGCACCCATAAATCTGAATTTTAGACAAACTTTCTTTGATAATTGTTATTAACACCAAATTTGAGAACCAACGTGTTTAAAATTCAATCACATTTTCCTAAAGATAAAGGGTTTCAAATTAAAAATGGTTATTGTGCATCTACTATGCACTTTATTCTGTGCTAAGTGATAAAAGGAAGAGACATCAGGCACAATTCTTGCCTTCAAGAGCCTTACCACAGTGGGAGAGTGAAAACCTGGCAGACACTGAGTGTGTCCTTTGGGCCAGGTATTGTGCGGACTTCTATGCAAAGAGGACCTCATGTAACATCACAATAACCCTGAAAAACAGGTGTTTTAAGTAAGTTGAGCCCAGCTCAGGGATGCCCTTTCCACTAGAGGACATGAGTTAATTCAATAAGATGAATGAAATCCAAGTAAGAGTTCACTCACACACTCCCATCATCAGTGACAATTGCCATATGTGAGAAATGTACATTCCCAGGACTCCACCTCCCGAATGGGGAGCACAAAGAAGGAGGGAATCGCTGCAGGGCTCATCATAGCAAATTTCTAGGATGTAACTGGGGACTCCATTCAAGAGGGAAAAATCTGCAGAGAACTCATACAAGAACATGACAATGAAGAACTACAAGAAGATGGTCTCATCAAACCTCTCTGATTCCTAAGATGAACTCCAAAATGAAAGGAAAAGAGTTCTAGGGATCCACTGTTTCTCTGTTTTGGGAAGTCTTCTGGTTCATTCAGCCTTTACCAGGACCAGATTTAGGACTCTTCCAATGTACTCTCACAGTTCCACATGCTCATTTGATTAATAACATATGTACAGTATCGTAGCTGTGACCTGTACCATGATATATCTGTGTTTACTTAACCATCTCCTCCATTGAACCATTAGCTTCTTGAAGGAAACAACTATAGCTATATATATATATATATATATATATATCTCAAACATCATCAACCTCACATACTACCAAACACATAGCAGATACATGTTTGCTGAATTTACATATGAACTTTACAATTGAATGATTAATTTATATATTATGTAATTATATATGAATATTTATTTGGTTTAGAGAAACAAAAAGAGGCAATCTGTAGAAGATAACTTTTGAAATGGGCTTTGATGTATGCGCAGAATTTTAAAAGGCAGAGATGGGAAAGGAGATCATTCCATACATTCAGAAAAATACAGCAAATGGCATAGATGCATGAAAGCAAGAGACTGTCAATCGGACACACCCAGAAGGTCATGTGTCAAGGACAAATAAGGTTTGGTTAGGTGCTATGTTCTGCCAGAGTTCACGCTTACACAGGTGGTGGGTAACTGTTGAGTTGACATGTAATATAATAACAGGTGCACTTATGAAAAATAAGTCTAGTGGTAAAGTGTAGGACAGACTCAAGAGGCAAGACACAGCCACGACATGTGGCTATTGCAACAGTTGAGCAATGAAGTATTATGTGGTGGCAATAGGAATGCAGCAAGAGCTAATGGGTGGGAATTATACTGCTGAGGTAGATTCCACATAATTTGGTAGTTGCTTGGGTATAGGAAACACAGAAGAGTCAAAGATGATTGGGGTTTAGAACTTGTGCACTAGAACAGTAGCCAGCAAGGTGAGGGGCCAAATATTCTAGGAAGATACGATTTGAAGCCTAATTGAGGGCTTTCAAAGAAAAGCCAGGGTTAGGGACATATTAGTAGAGGGGATAGATGAAGTTGTGAGAATGGACAAGAACTCAAAAGGAAAGAGAAAACAGAGGTTGAAGGACAGAAATTTAGTGACTATTTACATTAAAGGAAACAGGGAAAAGGGGATACTTACCACCTCAACTGTGAAGACTTCTCTGACATGCAGACAGTGTTAAACATCTTTTAACTTGTGCCCCATCGTGTCTATAATCTCCCTAGCATAGGTCCTGTCAAACTGCTTCAATTTTTCTTGTTACAAGTTTGTCTTCATTATTAGACTATGAACATTTTAAGGGTTGAGTCATGAGCTCTATACATCTCTCTATAGCCAGCATTAGTTCCTATGATTAGCACATCATAGGTTCCCAAAGGGTAGAGGGATTAATGGATGTATGGATGGATGGATGATAAGTCGATGGACAGATGGAAATATGAGGATAAATAGCAAAGGAGACGGAGTGGACGGTTAAAGAGAGGAATCAAATCAGATAGAGAGTTAAGAGAAAAGAGGATTGTAAAACTTACAATGTCCCTCCTCGTTTTTAAAATATAATAAACCTGAAGCAAAGACTTCAAAGGTTAACTATCTCAAACGTACCCATGGGATTATTAATTTTGCATGATTCATCCTGCTAGCTCAAAATATATCCAGAATTCCAGAATTCAACCACTTCTCACTGTCTGTACTTCTGGCATTTTGGTCCAATGCATGCACTTTCAGTATCTCACCTGTATTGTTACAACTGTCTGCTAAACAGTTTCCCTGCTTCCACCCTTGGCTCCCAATAGCCTGTTTCTCAAAACAGCAGCCAGAATGATCTTTTGTAAACAGAAGTCAGGTCTTGCCATTCTCCTCTGCTCAAATCTTTCAATGATTCCCCATCTCAATCAAAGTTACGCCGATGTCTGTAAAATAGCAACATAAGGCCCCACGTGATCTGCCAGCTCCCCTCCACCCCACAGGGATACCTCTCCAACACCATCTTTCTCAACTTTCCCCACTGCCTTCTAGGCAGCCACGCTGGCCTCCCTGCTGTTTCTCCAACATTCCAGTGTGCTTCTGCATCGGGCCTTTGCACCAAAGGCCCTGCCAGCTCCCCCAGCGTGGAATGCTCTTTCCCTGGACATCCCCATGACTCGCTCCCTCATCTCCTTTGCTCAGCTCTCAACTTCTCATGAGCACTTCTCAGTGAGGGCTTCCCTGTGCAAGCTGTTTAAAATTATTACCCACCCCAGCACTCCCTCTCCGCCTTCCCCGGTATTTTCCTCCATTGCAAGTTACTATTTATCCACTCCAGTCCCCACATCTGCAAATCTTACTCCTCCTTCAAAACCCTTAAGGACTTTAACATTCCCCCAGACCCTCCCCACAAGGGCAGCCTTCAGCTTTCTCTCCCTTTTCTGAAATCTACCAGACTTGATTATCCATCGTATCATTTATTACTGATACTGGCTTATTTCACACTGTTACTTTCCTTAACCATGTCTTCACCTTTCCCCCCCCCCCCCTCTTGTAAACCTCTTGAAAGCAAGAGCTGACACATGGTTCTTTTGTATATTCTCTCCCGACACTCAACACAGTGCTAATCCCATAACATGGTTTGGTTTCAATAAATATTCCAAGGCATGAACATGTCATATCAACAATGATAGTTGCCATTTACAGAATAATTACCAAGTACCAGGAACAGGAATGAGAATTGAGTAGCTCACCCCAGGCCTTGCAGTAGGTAAGAGACAAAGTACAGGATTTAAACAAAGGTCTGTTAACTCCACTGTCCACATTTTATTATTCCTCCATCACTGCCCCAAAATTAATAACGTCTATTCATTAAGCACTTACCATGAGCCAGGCACAATGCCAAACGCTTTACGCATGTTATCTCAGTTCACTCCAGAACGACACTATGGGCTAGGTTTTATCAACCTTGTTTTACAAATGAAGAAAACTGCAGCTCAGAGTGGTTAAGTACCTTGGATAATTACCTGCACCCAGTAAGTGACAGTATCGGAGTCTTAACTAGTCAACTCAGCTAAAATGACCATACTAATTGCTCATGTGCTGCGTCACAATTCAGATGTAGAACTGTTGGAATGAACTGTTATACCCTGAATTCTCTGAGTTTTACTAGAGTTGATATAGCTCTTACCAGTGAGTTTGTGATCCCAGAAATTACTTTACTTTGTAGTCTGCTGCTCTCTCTTAATCTCCTATCACGGACTGGTATTTAACTCCTCCATCAGGGTAAAACTGAATCAACACATAAATGACAACCATAAAGGAGATTTTCGTAATGCTTTGGGTAGGTTTAATTTTAAACTAGCATAAGTGTGTTTCCTTCTCTCATTTGCACGTTTGTGGGAATAGCATGCGTATGCATGTACAGAGAGAGAGAAAGGGAGAGAAGGAAAGAGAGCGAGAGATGACTCATTCTCAATGCCTTCATTTCCCTGAGTTTGAAAAAATAAGGCAACTGGACCTTGCAAAACCCCTGGCTTACCAGCAGTGTCCAAGTAGCAGCCCCAAGAGGTTCTACTAAACTCCAAGGAGCTCCCTGAAGCCTGCCTTTGAATGATTGAAGGATTAGGGGACAAAATTCTAATTCTGTGCTTAAGAAACCAGAACCCTCGTCTTCAAAAGCAGAAGCCTTTGAGAATAGAAAAATAAATAAGTGGAAGGAAGATTTACTGAGCAGAGAACAATGACTCCAAGACGGGCGAGATCAGGGGACCTAAATCACACTCTAAAGCACGGGGCTCACTTGCATGGCTGTTATTCAAGCCAATGACTTCGCCCCTAACAAATGGATTAGCAAAATGGTAGCTCATCTCTCAGGTGCTGTCTACAGCCCAGTTGTGCTGTTGATTTCGTGGGTTTGGTTTGTTTTAAGAATGGCTTCAGCATAGCACCTTGATCATTATCAAGCCACCCCTTTGATAATGTCACAGAGACAGAGTGTGGCGTATGGGTTTAGACACAGCTCCAAAGGTCTTTGTGCTGCTTCCTTCTTTTCTGTCCTCATCCCGGCACTCTCCCCACCTCACCGGGGAGCATGAGAGCGCTGAACAGAAAGCAGGAGGCTTTCTGAGCCTGGGGATCCTCTGAAGCTTTATCCCCAGCTCAAGTATAAAGCAGTTACGAAAGGCCTCTTGAATCCAAGAAAATACTTTGTACATTTTTAGTATTCAAATTACAAGTACCTGTGACTGGTTCTCAGATCTTATTCTGAAGAATATGATAGAGCTATTTAAAATTATAACTAAGAACGCAAGTACAGTGAGGAACAGAGAGAGGAAAGATGGAAGAATGAGAAAAAAACAAGAGCTTATAAGAAGTGGGCGGGGGCAAAAGGAGAGGAGAAACGCAAAAACTAGGTTCTTACTATTAGAAGCCGGTTTATTTTTTTATGTTGTTCACTACTGCCATCTAGTGGTTATTATGTTGTAATGCCGAGCCAGATCTGTCCAAAATCATCAAACTTTTAAAATAAAGATGTTGTCAGACACCTGTTTACCTCTGAGACAAATCCCATGCCTTTGTCTTTGGTATGGACATGATTGTGAACATTCCATGTCTGTTAATGTCCACAGCATTTTAATAGGAAGTCAAGGCTCCAAACATGAAAGGAATTCTACAATGTTCCATGAATCCCCCTCACCGAGTATCCCAGATTAGGCAAGTTCTCTCCCAAAAAACTGTTACCTCCTAGCATTTCAAGAAGGTCCTTTTCCTAAATATTGAATGACCCAATTTAACTGTTTCTTGCAAGATACTCTTAAACCAAAGCGCTAAACATACTAATAGAATAGAACTCTAGTCTCTACATATTGATTTAATAATCAAAACTATCCCCTTTCTTTTTTAAGGCATGATGTAAAGAGAAACTGAACTGTATGTTATGTAGTCTACAGTTTAAATTTTTTAAAGTTGTTTTTAAAAGAACTTGCTTCAAAGTTTTTTCCCAAAGACAAGCCTTTTCCATTTCTGTACTCATCAGGACATTGCAGGAGGTTGCATGGCAAACTGAGCGGTGCAGACTTGGCTGCTGTGTTGGAGGCTCCCAGGAGCGCTGTCAAGAAGGTAGTACACTGCAGAAGTGGCTAAGGGGTCATGAACAAAGTTGCTGTGAGATAAGAAAATTGTACAAGAGCTGGACTCCCGCAGTGAGGGGTTTGATCTTTGTGATCATAATATCAGATGTAACGGTTCTACATTTTTAAAGGGGCACAAGGGAAACTCTGTCTGAGAAGCATTGAGCTGCCAGCATGACTTTCTGGACGAGAGTTTTGCCATGGAGTAACATTGCCAGGTCTAGATGTGTCGGTGACAAGCACAGAGATGGAAAGTGGCAGGCTGAAACAGAGAAGTCCAAGGCATGTTTTAAAAAAGAAAATTTGAATCGCTTCTCGGCCGTTTGGCTAAGATCAAGTGTAGTATCTGTTCTTATCAGTTTAATATCTGATACATCCTCTATCCGAGGACAATATATTAAATGGATTTTTGGAGCAGGGAGATGGAATAGGAGCTTGCTCCGTCCACTCCACGCATCAACCTGGTATTGCGGTACTTACAGGAATGGTGCACAAAAAAAAAAAAAGAAAGAAAATTTGATAGGGGGGAAATTTGACATAGACCTTCCAAAAATGCAATGAACTTTTTTTTAAATGTAACTCAGGTATAAAATAAGACTTTTATCCTCCAGTCGGGGAAAAATTACTATTGATTTGTTGTCTTTCTGGAGTCTCCAGGTTGATAGGCAGAAAAATCTGTTGTATGTAAGAAAGCAATCCTGGTGCATGCATATCACTAGCCAAATCTCCTCCAGGGTTATTTGTACCAGTGCTAGGCTGGGTGTCATGACACTTGTTCTCTTTCATGTGTTCCTTACTTTCTGCTCCTACAGACTGAATTCTTTTTATTCTTTCAGTATATTACGGGGGTACAAATGTTTAGGTTACATATACTGCCTTTACCCCACCCAAGTCAGAGCTTCAAGCGTGTCCATCCCCCAGACGGTGTGCAACCTCTGTGGAAAGTAATACGGAGCTACCTCAACTCCGAAGTCACTATGTCCAGCCACCCTGGCCTTCTCTATGGTCTTCGTTTTTTCTCATTCCTACCTCAGGACCTTTGTGCCAATGGTTTTCTTCTACCTGAAAACTATTCTCCCTCATTACTTTATTAATCAATCTGAAATTAAATATCACCTCCTCTAAAAAGTTTTCTCTGCTACTCTATCTAATGTTGCATCTCACCAAAAACCTTAGTTTCTTTCTATCAAATAAACTATTTTTTACAAAAAATAAATTCACTGTTATTATTTTGGGTTTTTTTAAATTGTTAATTATCTGTCTTCCCCCTCTAGAACATAATCTCCATACGAGCAACATCTTTCAAATCTTGTTTATTGCTTAAATCAAGCAAGGCCCCAACAGAAAACAGATGAGTAATTGGAGAAAGTTTAATAAGGGACTATTTAAGAAGTGACTGTTGCATGGCCTCTATTGCACAGAGGCGTGCCTTATGCAGGGGCTACTAACAATGGGGCATGCTACTTTCACTGGGAGGCATGAAGAGCAAGATAAAAGTGTTACTCGAACACCTAACAAGAGCAGGGACCTGCAATGAAGAGACACAACCAGCCTGCAGTCCCCCTTTGAAGACAGCCAGGAGCATAAATGTCTCATCTTCCCCCTCTTCCAAGCCTCAGATTGTCCGCTGAGGTTCCCCGGGACTGAAACCAAAAGGAGGCCAATATCTCTGCAGATCAGCCTCAGGGGGCACAGAGCAGGAGAGAGAAGACTAGACAGTGGGTCTGCAGGGGCAGACAACAGACATACAGCAGGTGGCCATAACCCAGTACTGAGAACAGGGCCTGACACAGAATACATGCTTAATACATGCGTATGTGATCAATGAATAGCATAATGACTAATAAATAAAAACAGAACAACTTTTGGCTTTAGAAAATCTCCTTCAGCCATCAGCAGACTAAAGAGACCCACATCTCAGGAAGAGGCAAGAAGGAGCCAGACTAACATGTGCCAAGGACAAACGTTTAGTTGTCAAGTGCATTAAAGAGATAATGGAAACCTTTTAGAGAGATCAGATTATGGGACTGCAAAATTGGAAGAAGTAAGAGTACATACATTAGAGGGTAGAATAGGCAGTTTATTAATACTTTATAAGCCTCTACGGAGGCTTCACAGTTCACAAAGGGCTTCACATACCCTATCTCATTCAAGCTTCAAAAGTCTTGCAGCAGATAACAAGTAATGACCTCATTTTATAGACACGGAAAATTCACCTTAGCAAAGTTAAGTGTCTTTCCCAAGGTCATACAGCTATCAGAGCCAGAATACAAATTCAGAGAAAAAGAAAGGAAACTTTTGCTTTTTTAAAAAAGAAAAAAGTCCTTTAGAAGATGTGGGAGATGAGATTGAGGGAGTTTATGAGCTAATCTGATCAAGGGTTTTAAGAAATTGTTATTATATTCTATTGTAGCAATTGCCTACTTCCATAGGGGTCTTTGAACAAAGTGCATTAGTAGATGAAATAAAAATGAAATAACACAGACAACATGACAGAAGAAGAGGTCAAGTATCTGGATAATCTGTTTGAATAATACAAAACCTAGGGAGATGACAGCTAAATAATCAAAGTGCCTCTAAAACTATTGCTGTCCTTCCTGGAACCTAAACCTTGGCCAGGGAATAGGAGGTAAAGTACACAAAAGAAGTCAATTCCGAGTGACAATAATTCCCATGAAATAGTGAGAAAACAGGACTTTCACTTCTTAAATATTAAATCTCTCCAGGTAGTGGATTTCTGAACTAGCAAGAGCAGAGTTATGAAACAGACTAGTAATTTGTAATTATTTGTAGTCATTCACCTTGTGGTAATAGATTTAATCTCTTTACTCATTATTTTACCCTGAAATCAGAATGACATAATTATTTTTCATTTGCCAGTTGTAGAAGAAATGTAATAGATCCTTACCAGGCATGAAAGTGGTTAGCCTTTATAGATGAATTTTACTCTCCTGCATGCTCTGACCCAGGCACAGTCAGTCCTGGAAAACCTGAATAACACAGGAGACAAGAAGAAAAATTTTATCAGAGGTACGGTATTCCTGGAGATATTTAAAGCAATGGCAATGAGCCGTGTTCTCAGCCACAATTAAAATGTGATCTTTAGAGCAGCTTCCATTAGTCCCAAGCTCCCTGCAGCAGACTCCCAGGGCTAAATTCGGATTTTAGTGCACCAGGCTTGTGGGTACGCGAGACACTCAAATGTTAAGCCATCAGCAAAAGCTATTTATGTGACTAATACTGAATGACAAAAGAAAAAAATTGCCCTGAAAATAGTATTATTAAAATGCATTTTTTTACATCCGAAGGTGAGTCCTTAAGGACATTGTTTCAAATCTACTTTTGACGGGGTCCAGTGAAAATGTTTTTCCATGAGTGATGCGGCCACTGATCTGCTGCATCATTTAATGTGCTCTACCGCAATTAATCTGCAATCCTCGCTCCCTTGCTCTCCATGTAAGCTGAACAGCAATGGAATAAAGCAACTGGAAAATGAACCCTTTGCCTTATTATTCATAAGCTGTGTTCTGTAGTTATTATTCACAGACAAATTTCTTCTGAGACCAAAAACAATTAAATGGACAAAAACTTAATTCTGCAGAGTATGCAACAGAATTAAATAATCTACCTCATAAGTGAGCAAAATCCTAATAGAGGCTTGGCTGCTCGTTTCCTTTATGATCAGGCTGAGCCTTTTGTTCCTCAGCCTTCCAACCTACTAAAGGAGAACGACTTAATTTACCGCTGTGTTCTGTACGTCAAGCAGAACCTGCCAGAATTAACTGTGAGCAAGGTAGAGTGGAAAAGGCCTTTTGTGTGTTGATGTGACAAAAATTATTTCCCTGTCCCAGGTAGCTCATCTATTGGGCATGATGGCTCTAGGAATGGGCTTTAGATTTGAGCAGAATTGGGGATTAAAAAGCTTCTCTACCAGTTACTAGCTGTGGGGAGTTGGAAAACTCACTCATTAATCATTCTTGAGCCTCAATTTCTTCATCTGTAAAAAGAGGATGATAATAGCACATAGTTCACTGAGTGACTAGAGAGAATGAGGGAATATGTACAAAACATGATGTTCAGAGCCTGGCACATCACGGGCTCTTGGAGCAGGATGTGTTTCCCTGCACACTTGGATTGGTGAACCAAACTTACTGCTCCTCTCATGACTTCTGTAGGACTACAACAAACAGCCCTGCCCTTCCCACTTGCAACACCTGCTCCCTCTTCTTTGCACACCAGTTGCTTTTCTTCAGATCATGACTTACATCCTATGTCTTCCAAGGATCTTGAGGTGGAGGGGCATTGGCACCTAGAAGATGCACTTTCCTCTACCCCAGTGCAACCTTTGAGGCTTTTGGGATAAGAGAGTAGGAAAAAAGTAAAAACCAAGTGGATCCCTAGATCCCTAGAATCCCTAGGGAAATTGGAAGGAAACTTGAAACATCAATAAAAAAGTGAAACCATCAAATATAATAGAACACCATGCCCTTTACTTCCTGAAGCATTCCTTCATAGATTTTGTCTTTCAAAATGCTCCTGCAGCTCTTTGCCACTATTGTTGTTCTTGTGTCTATTTGATGTTAGTTTCTATAGGGGCCAAGATGGTGAGCTGGAAGCAGTCTGCACAATGCTGCTCTCACAAAGAGGGCTGAAAGAGGCAAATAGATATTCACTTCAGATCAATCATATGAGTGAAAGCACTGGGAATCAACAGAGAGGCCACGAGAGTGAAGTGAACAAGGAAGATGTGGGACCACCTGCTCAGAAGGACCAGAGATACTTGAGGAAGGTGCCCACACACGCTCATGGGAAAGGGAGAGAACCTGAAGCTCCTCCTATTCCTTGAGGACATTGCAAACAGCTGCAGCAGGGCCCCTCCACCACAGCAGGTGTCCAGACTGATACAGAGACCTCACTGGAGGCTGTACAATAGTATTGCTCTGGAGAGAAGGCACAGCTGGCTTGCGAGCCCTGGGCACTGCAGCTGGTGCCATTGTGACATCTCAGCTCCAGAGCACTATGCATACCCAGGGTCAGATCCATAGCTGCTACCTCTCTCTCACCTCTTCCAGGCAGAGAGGGAGCAGGGAAACCTGGCACTTGTGTACACCCTGTGAGTAGGTGCCATGTGCCACCACCACCACCGCTGCTGGCAGACCTGGGTTTAGCAGGAAACCATGGACCCAGCACCTGCTGCTGTGGCCTGGGTGACACTAATCAGCCACACCTCTTAGGGGATGTGGGGCAGAGTACGTGCCCATAGCCCTCAGCACCCACCACCCACTGTCCGGCTGGATCACTGCCACCACCACCTGTGATGCCCCAAGTGGGACAAAATCCAGCCCAACCACTGCCTTTGGACCTAGACGGACCACCCACCATGGCCCATGCCTGCACACGTGTCCCACCACGTGGGCCTGCCCCACTGCAGCAGCTCTGTGACAACCACAGGGGAACGAGGGAGACACAGCAGAGCAGCAATGTTAAAGCTCACAGTGACTCCTCCCCTCTCCTGCCTGCCAAGCTTCCAGAGTAAGAATCAAGCATGCCATGCAGGGACCCATCCGTAACTTACCGAGCAGCAGTGATCCCAGCAGAAGAGAACAGGTCTGCCGTAACTGCCATCTGTTTTGAGCTGAGAGACGAGGCCTCAGATGAGAAGGAACTAGCATAAAAACTCTGGAAATATGAGAAAAACAGGCTGCCTTTACACCCCCAAGGGATCATAATAGCTTTCCAGGAATGAACTCCAAGCAAAAATAAACT
>CAUYRT010087337.1:0-21510 GCA_963574885.1 Lepilemur ruficaudatus | reverse complement strand
ACAAACGTATTTATTTCAAACAACCCCCCCCACCTTCCCCCCTTTCCAACCCGGCAAAGGCCACTTTTGCTGGCAATTACTCGGTGCACGGTTTTTTAAAAAAAAAAAACAAAAATTAAAAAAAAAAAAAAAACGAAACGGATGAAATGCGCGTGCCCCGTGCCCCCGCGACACCAGACCTCGCCTGGCCCCTGCCCCGTAGTGGCGCCAGGGTGCACTTTCTGTCCCCCTCCTTCTCATCAGTCACGAGTGAGCGGCGCGGGGACGTGGGGACTGACGTCCTGTCCTTGTTAAGTTATTGCCGTCCCGGGCGCCCCACACCCTCGCGCCTGCGCCGTTCTATGGCTCGCGGGACTCCAAGACGAGGGGCTGGGGGCTCCCGCTGCCCACCCTGGGAAGTGCCTACTCTTTTTTTTTTTTTGAGGAAATGGAGCGTGGCTCCACAGTCGAGTTGTCACGGGGCCAGGAGGGGTCCCCGCGCTGCAGCCATGGGGTCTGGGGTTCCCCGGGCTGCGTTTCCAGGGCCGAAGTGCGGCCAGCTCAGGGCTCTCCTGGGGCTTCCGAGGGCCACGTGGCCACCTCCCGGGCGGTAGAGGGCCCCACGGGAGCCCGTGTGGCTGCGAAGCGGGCTGGGGGTGGCTCAAGGGACCGTCCCGTGTGGTCCGGGAGAAAGGCCACTGGGTGGGGGGACGCCGCTGTTTTGTTCCATTGTGTGTCGTAGCCAATTTGGAAACAGTGAGAGTGGGGTGGGGACTTTTACAGAATATTCTCAGGTCTCCTTCCCCGAGAAGCAGGGGGAGGAGTGGATGCCTGTGGCTGCCTGCGAGGCCTCGAACCAGGCGCTCGCTCTGTTCCTGAGCTGCGTGCCGGGAGGCGGGCGGCCAGCACTCGCACTTTGTCCGGCGGCACGCGGAAGGCGGTGGGTGGCACTGGCCCCGGGCGGCCTCCAGGCCGGGCTGGCCACGGCCGCGCACTGAGCCACGCTCCCCAGTTCTCCCGAGTGACTCTGGAGGCTGGGACAGGGGGCTGTCAGGGGGACAGGTGGCGTTTTCATCTGTTGTAGACTGAACACTACAGTGTTTCCGTTTTGTTCTGTTGGTTTGGGGTTTTTGCACAATCGTACCGGGAACAGATCGCCAGCGATGCCTTTGCCCCGACTGCGACGCTGGGACCCTTGGTGGTGGCTGCTGCTTCGGGCCGTTGACGAGTTAGAGAAACAACTCGAAAGTTGGGGGAGCCCAGCAAGCAGCTCTGGGCGCCCGTGTGCTCAGACACTCCGCGGGGCGTCCGCTGCGCTTGGGGTGGGGACAGGTGTGTGGGGGGCCCTGCTGGGGCAGAGGGCACCGCGGGGACCCCCAGCTTCCTCAGCCCGCTTCCTTCCTGCCCTTCCCCGAAGCCTCCTTTCTGTGCCACGTGTGTTTGTGCTGTGGCCCCCCCACAGCGGGCGCTGGGGCAGGCGGGCCGCGCCCGGGGGTGGCCACTGTGTCCATTGCTGGCAGTGGACCCGCCCCAGGGAGCCTGGGGTCCTCTCGGGGCGGGCGTCTCGGCATCTCGGAAGGGTCCAGATCACAGAAGGGGAACCGGACTTGGCCCGAGGGTGGAGTCGCCCAGCACGCGGGCCTCGGGCAGCCCGAGCGGCCAGTGTCCACCCTTCCGGAGCGGGGCCGTGTGCCAAGGTCTCCAGAGCCCAGAGTGCCTGATCCCCGCGCAGAGGGCAGTGCCATGGCCTTGGGGCGGGGCTCATGCCCCAGGAGAGTCCCGGACAGTTGCTCTTGTGCCCGTGCCACCCTTGCTCACACCCAACGGCCAGGGTCAGGGGCAGCTGCCCCGTGTGGGGTCTGCTCCTCCGCAACGCTCCCCTCTGTAAACGCTTTCTCGGGGTGCCAGCCTCCTCCTCCGACTGTCACGTCCAGGCAGCAGAGGTCCCCAGCCACAGTGAGGCCCGCGCCCTGCGCACCCCAGAGAGGCGTCCTAGTGCCAGTGTCCCCCGAAGTGGTGACAGCCCGTGGGGCCAGCCTGGAGGACGTGACCCAGTGATACTTGTACATTACACAGTCCTGATTTCAGACAATTTAAACCTTAACCTATTTAAAAGAGAATATTCTATAAAAAGCTGTTTTTAGACCTTTGTCATTTGAAATGCATGTGTCGTGCTGGGGCGGGAGGGCGGGCGGGGCGTGCGGACCAGCTCCGTGCCGGCCTCCCGGGCCCGTGGCCCGACCCCACCACCCAGACATGCCTGGCGGGAATCGCCTTTTCATATCTCTCTCCTGAAATGAATTCTGTTTTAAATTGGAATAAATTTTGTTCCTAAACGCTGCGGCCCCTTCCGGTTTGTTTCCTGTTGCTGGCAGTGGGGGCTTGTTGTGGGGGGCCCTGAGAGCATGGCCGGCTGCCCCATGTGGCTGCCTGGGCGTCCCTGACACGGAGACACAGCGTCCTGGAGACCTGCTCAGGGGTCGTGCTACGTGGGCCCGACTGCAGGTTCACTTGGCTCTCACCTGGCCACAGCGTCTGCCTGAGATATGCCATCTTGCTGGGGGCAGGGTGGGCGATGGTGGCTGTGGTTGCCAGGCTGTTCAGGAAAAGCCTCTGAGAAGGTGGCATATGGGTAGGATTCCCGAAGACGTGAAGGAAAGAGCCACACTGTTAACCAGGGAAGGTGTTCCAGGGGAATAGCAGAGCCATGCAAAGGCCCTGGGGTGGGATGGAGCCTGGAGTGTCGGAGGCACATCGAGGAGTCCCGTGTGGCTGGAGCAGAGGGAGGAGGGGAGGGGACAGGGCAGGTCGTGCATGGCCTGGTGGACTGCGGAGAGGACTTGGGCTTTGACCCCGAGGGAGGTGGGAGCCATGGAGGACCGTGGGGGCAGAGGAGGGACAGGCCCTGACTCAGGTACTCACAGGTGCCCTCTGGTGGCAGCTTCAGTGAGGACTGGCAGTAGGGGAGGGCGGGAGCCAGGGTTGGGGGGACAGGGCGGAAGGGACGGGGCTGGTCCGGGTGGGTGGTGAACAGGTGGCAGGAGCACAGGTGAGGGTGTCAGACTGGGGGTGTCTGGTGTGCGGCAGCTGGGCCCACGTGCGTGTTGCAGGCGGCTGTTGTGCCTCCAGCGTCCAGCAGGTGTCGCCCGAGGCAGCCCCTCTGCTGGCCGTACTGCCCTGGCGCCCTGCTTGCTGGAAGTCACATCCACCCAGGAAGGTGGGGGTCATCTCGTGATCCCTGTTCTAAAAGGGAAACTAAGGCACAGAGGATGAGCCCCTCGCCCGAGGCAGCCTGGCCCTGGCGGCAGGCCTGCCCTGTCCAGCGCCCACTGTACGACCCGTAGCGGGGAACAAAGTGAAAACCCAGGGACCTTGTTAAAGAGTCCTGAGGAATTTCAAGACAGTGACAGCAGAGCTTGAAACCCACCAAGCTGGGGTTGCAGGCCCAGGGGCCAGCCCAGCACAGCCTTCCCCTTTCTCTGGGCTCCCCAGGCGCTCCAGCAGCGGTTTTCCAGGGGGGGACACGTGCCTGAGACGATGGTGACTCAGCCACAGGCCGTGTCGCGATCCAAACCCTCCGGACTTCCAGCCGGCGCCTCCCTCTCTCCCCACACCCTGGGCCTGCCGTTTGCAGGGACTCCGTGCAGAGGGAGACCAGTCCCTGGCTGTGGGGACGCCTGGAGGGGGAAGGGGGAGGTCAGGGCTGAAACCCCCGAGCCAAGATCAGGGGTGTACATGGTGCTGGGGACGCCCCCAAGCAGGCGTCCACGACTTCCGGTACTTCAGCCATGCAGTCCCTCCACGGGGGGTCCCCGGCTCAGCTGGGGTCCCTGGAAGCAGGCCTGGGGGCAGGAAGTTGCATGATGGCAGCTCTTGAGGGTCCCTCTGGAGGGGGGGAGGGGGGACCGAGGGCAGGAGGCTGCGGTGAGGTCCCTGCGGATCCCCTGGGGACCCTGGGTGACCCACGGCTGGCTTGGGACAGACAAGGTGGGAAGAACAAGGGGGTCCTCACCGCGGGCTGGTGCAGTCACCACAGTGCCTAGTGACTGTCCCAGCCCCAGGAGTGCTCTCGGCTGTGACGGGCACCTCTGTGTCACCAAGGCGGGAAGCCCATGAGAAGAAGCTGCCCCTGGGACTGGTCTGGAATGAGTTCTCCTGCAAAAGGAAAGAGGTAACACTTTTTTAAATGGTAAAATTAAACAGATCACAACATTTACCATTTTAACCACTTTTAAGTGCACAGCTCAGTGGGATTAAGCGCATGCACAGTGCTGTGCAACCGTCACCACCCTCCGTTTCCAGAACTTTCTCGTCTTCCCAGACTGATGCTCTGTCCCCATGAAACACTCACTCCCTTCCCCCTCCCCCAGCCCCTGGCACCCACCATTCCACTTCCTGTCTCTGTGGATTTGATGGCTCCGGGGACCTCCTGTGAGTGGAGTCATACAGGACTTGTCCTTCTGTGTCTGGCGTCTCTCACTGAGCATGATGTCCTCAAGGTCCGTCCGCGCTGTGGCCTGTGTCAGAGCCTCATCCGTTTTCGTGGCTGCGTGATATTCCAGTGTGTGGATGGACCATGCCGTGTTTGTCCGTCCATCCACGGACACTTGAGTTGCTTCCACGTTTTAGTATCACAGATGCTGCTGTGAGCTCAGGTACCCGACATCTGCTTGCTCACCTGCTTTCGATTGTTTGGGAGATGAAAACAAGCCAATGAAAAAAATGACAAAGTATTTCGATAGACCTTTCACCCAAGAAGATAGAAGGTTGGCAAACAGACATGTTGAAAAGACATTGAACCTCGTTAGTTATCAGGGAAATGCAATTTAAATCCATTTATGAGATACCGTTACATATGGCTAAAAAAAATACCGACAATACCAAGTGTTGGCAAGAAAGGAGAGCAACTGGAGTGGTGGCTCCCGCCTGTAATCTCAGCTACTCGGGAGGCTGAGTCAGGAGGATCACTTGAGCCCAGGAGTCTGAGTCCACCCTGAGCAACAGAGCAAGATCTCACCTCTTAAAAATAAAAAAGATAAAAACCATAGCAACGATGAGCCAATCGATGGTTAGGAGCGAGTTTTTCCGGTGATCGAACTACATTTTGTATCCTGTGCAGAGTGGTAACTTACACGCATTCACACCACACACCAAAGAAAGGGAACACGTCACTACCTAAATTCAAAACACCGAAAAACAAATCTGATGACCAAAAAATACAGCCCCCGAACACAGAAATCAATACCATAAGTCAGAAAAGTAGTTATCGCTGTGGGGAAGGAGGCGGTTTCTACCGGGAAGGATCTTGGATAGTTTGTACGAGGCAGACGCTGTCTCTAGTCCTGGTGTGGGTGGATCCTGGCGTCACCTTTCTTAGGTTATAATTTGTGTTTTATGCATTTTCTTCTTGATATTTTGTACACTCACACGCTCACCCTGGTATTCCCAAATCATTTTAATAGCGAATAATACAGGACGCGTGTTCCGGACGTGGCGGGAGCCTGGAAAGGAAGTAGTTGAGCGGTTTGGGGAACTGAAGGAAGCCGCGTTTAGAAGTTGGGGAAGTGAGCAGAGCTGGGCCCGGCCGGGTGGATCCGGGTGGATCCCCAGCCGTTTATTCTGGGGTCAGCCGGAGCCATGGGAGGTGTTAAAGTAAGGCTCTGCTGCCCCGGTGCAGGCTGGAGCGTGCTGGGGGTGCTGGCGTCCTGTCCGGAAGTGGACAGCGGCAGGGAGACGCCAGGAGGGGGGCCCTCTGCGCTCGCCCCGCGAGTCCCGTGACTCAGCCCCGACTCCTAGTTTTGCTGGTTATTTCTGCTCTCCGCGGCGACCTATTTCTGCGTCCCTGCCCCAGAGAGCGAGCGCCCCTCCTCAAAGCCATCCGGTGGGGGGCCCCCAGGGACCGGGGCCTCTATCACATTTCCCATTTGCCATCGTTATAAATCAACAGCAAAGAAAACCGCAAGTTGGGGCTGGGCTGGCCCGGCCCCGCCGTCAACGGCGGCCACCAAGCACGGGTGTGGGGGAGGGGAGACTGTCGCCACCCATGGCTGTGTGACCCCGGCCACCTCACTCACCTTCTCTGAGCTGTGCTACTGACCCATCTGTGAGAGGACCAAAGGCTACGGGTGTGGGGGAGGGTGGAGTTGATCCAGAACTTTCTAGAGTTTTCTAGAGCCTCTCAAAGAAGGCTCTGCACCCAAACACAGAGACAAGCTCCCCTTTAGCTATCTCTAGAAAACAGCCATATTCCCTGCCCCCTGGCCCACATGCAGGGCCTTGAGGCCCTGGCTCAGAATCGATCACCATCCAACAGGTTCAGACATATATAAATGTTTAATCTTTTTTTTATACATTTTTTTAATTGGCCAATTAATTTGTTTCTATTTTTAGTTGAGACGGGGTCTCGCTCTTGGTCAGGCTGGTTTCGAACTCCTGACCTTGAGCGATCCACCCGCCTCGGCCTCCCAGAGTGCTAGGATTACAGGCATGAGCCACCGCGCCCGGCCTAAATGTTTAATATTAATGCTATATTTTATTTAAGCTAATATGTCCAGATTACATCATCTCAACTCGGAATCAGATTTATTTTATATTATTAATTTTTTTTTTTTTGAGACAGGGTCTCGCTCTGTCTCCCAGGCTGGAGTGCAGTGGCGTCATCACAGCTCACTGCAGCCTCCAACTCTTGGGCTCAAGCGATCCTCCCGCCTCAGCCTCCCAAAGCTCTGGGATTACAGGCATGAACCACCGCGCCTGGCCTCAGCTTCTTTTTTAGAAAATTTATTTTATTATCTGTTTCTCCAACTGGAGCATTAGGCAGGGAGGTCGGGGATTTGTGTCCTTTCAGCCCTGTGCTTGGCACACAGTCGGTGCTCCATAAATGCTTGCTTAATGAAGGGGTGGCCCCTTCCCCAAAGGTGCCTGCTGCGGCATCTAGACTTGGGGGCCCCACTGGTGAGAGATGGTCCCCAGCTCTGTCTCCGCCCAGCCCCAGGCAAGTCGCTCTATCCTCTGTGCCTCAGTTTCCTGATCCGTTAACCGGCGATGACAATAGTAAGTACAGGGTGACGTGACACACAGACAGACGCACTCAAAACGGTACGTGCCACCCAGCCTTGGCTCTGGCAGAAGCATCGAGACGCCGGTTCCTAATTGGCCCGGAGGAGGGGGGCGGCTGGGGGCTGGCCCCGGAGGCCAGGCGGAGAGGCCACCCCTTCTCCAGAATGAGGAAGGACGCCCTGCCGGCCACCAGCACGAGGGACCAGTGTGTGGTGGGGTTTTCCCGCCGCCGCCCCGCCCTGCCTGGGCCCCCGCCTTGCCTCCCCTTCGCCCTTGGCCGTGAACCTGTCG
This sequence comes from Lepilemur ruficaudatus, assembly GCA_963574885.1. Classification (NCBI taxonomy): domain Eukaryota; kingdom Metazoa; phylum Chordata; class Mammalia; order Primates; family Lepilemuridae; genus Lepilemur; species Lepilemur ruficaudatus. Next base: position 14,181 of record CAUYRT010087337.1, on the reverse strand, counting down.
GGCCGGGTCTGGGCAGGTTGGGGAGGCAGGCGGAGCCCTGGGCCTCCCCACCTCCTGCCTCCTCGCGCCCCCGCCCTGTTCCCAGCACTCGGCCCTCTCCGCCCCGCTGAGCCGGGCTCCCCGGTGTCTGTCGTCTGTCGCAGGTCCTGAAGTCCCAGGGGAGTGAGCCCCCAGGAAGGAGGCGGCCCCCCCACCTTGCATGCCTGGGGGCGGCCTGGGCAGTGGGGGGCTGGGGGCGATGCCGCCTGCTGTCCTCTGAGGCCCCCGCACCATGGCCCGCTCGCTGACCTGGCGCTGCTGCCCCTGGTGCCTGTCGGAGGATGAGAAGGCCGCGGCCCGAGTGGACCAGGAGATAAACAGGATCCTTCTGGAACAGAAGAGGCAAGACCGGGGCGAGCTGAAGCTGCTGCTGCTGGGTGAGTCGAGGGCCGGCGGGAGAGGAGGAAGAGGAGGAGGAGGACCAGGACCAGGCTCGGTCGGGTGCCCTGGCCACACTGGGGTGGGGGCAGGGAGATCCCGGCAGCCCATTTTCCGGGCACGCAGGATGAGGCTGAGAGAGGCCAAGTTCCTGGTCCCATGCCTGAGCCAGGGTGGCTCTGCCGGACCTGCCCTACCTGCCTGTGTCATGGGACCGGAATGATGAGCTCAGGTGCGGCCGCCCGGGCCGCCCGTCCGCCCACAAGGGTGAGGCCGGCTCTGGTGTCCCCTGTCCCTGCAGGGCCCGGGCTCCCCCTCTGGTCTCTGTCTCCCTGGCATGGCTGGGGAACCTTGTCCAGGGTTTGTTTGGGGGCTGGGATTGGTTGATTGATTGGTTCATTCATTCATTCGTTCGTTCGAGATGCACTGAGTACATTGGGAGGGAGGCAGGGGCAGAGGCTCGGGGTGGGAGGGGAGGCTCTGGTGTCACCGTCCGTGAGCGTTTTAAGGCTCTGAGATTCTCAACTCTGAGACCTCAGGCTCTGGTGTATCCCGTGTCCTGGTTTCCCAGCCACCATCCCCTGCTTGTGGTTCTGGCTGCCTAAGCCCAGGGACACTGGCCTTGGGGGCTCTCCTGGGATCCCCAAGCCCTGTGCTGGAGACTGGCGGTCCCAGATCTTCTGCCCTCCCGTGCGCCTGCTCTGGTGAGGTCACCCTGTGATGGTCCCTTTCATTCTGGCCCTGCTTTGCATTTCCCTTTTGCCTTTTTTTTTAATTTTTATTTTTTGAGACAGGGTCTCACTTTGTTGCCCAGGCTGGAGTGCAGTGGCGTTATCATAGCTCACTGCAGCGTCCAACTCCTGGGCTCAAGTGATCCTCCTGCCTCAGCCTCCCGAGTAGCTGGGACTCTAGGTGCAGCCACCACACCTGGCTAGTTTTTCTTACTTTTTGCAAAGACGGGGTCTTGCTATGTTGCCCAGGCTGGTCTCAAACTCCTGGCCTCCCAAAGTGTTTGGATTACAGGCGTGAGCCACCGTACCTGGCCCCTTTTTCCTTAAATATTTGGTAGCATCATCAGTGAAACCATCTGAGCTTGGAAGGTTTCTAGTTAAGAACTTAATGTCCTCAATAGGTATCTCTATTTGATGTCTTTAATGGGTTGGCTGTTATTATATTAATAATGTATGATATATTAATATGCCTTATTCATTATTTTTAATACGCAGGGCAATTTAGGTTGTCTACTTCTTCTTGAGTGAGTTTCAGTCAATTGTGTCTTTCAAAGAACTTTGTCCATTTAGTCTTCGTTGTTGAAATTATTGGCACAAAATTGTTTGTAACGTCCCCGAGTGCTGACTGTAGGCTCTGTAGTGATGGCCCCTGTCATTCTCGATAATCCGTCATTCATGTCTTTGCTCCTTTTTTCTTGATCCACCGGGCTAGGGGGTTGTCAGTTTCGATGGTCTTTCCTTGCACAGCTCAGGTTCGTGAGTCCCCACCCCAGGGCCTTTGCACGTGCAGTTCTTTCTGTCGAAGGCTTGCAGCATCACCCCAGCCTTTGTAGGGCCGGCCTTTCCACGCCATATAGGTCTCAGCCCAAATGTCACCTCCTCAGAGAAGTTTTTTTTTTTTTTTTTTTTTTTGTGGCAGACACTCACTCTGTTGCCCAGGCCAGAGTGCCGTGGTGTCAGCCTAGCTCACAGCAACCTCAAACTCCTGGGCTCAAGCGATCCTCCTGCCTCAGCCTCCCAAGTAGCTGGGACTACAGGCATGTGCCACCATGCCCAGCTAATTTTTTCTATATATTTTTAGTTGGCCAATTAATTTCTTTGTATTTTTAGTAGAGGCGGGATCTCACTCTTGCTCAGGCTGGTTTCGAACTCCTGACCTTGAGCGATCCTCCCGCCTCGGCCTCCCAGAGTGCTGGGATTACAGGCGTGAGCCACCGCGCCTGGCCATCCTCAGAGAAGTTTTCTCCACCTACCCTGGCTACGAAGACGGCCCTGTCGTTCCCCGTCCCCTTCCTCTGTTTTTCTCCATAGTCCTCACTAGTGGATGTCCTTACCCACTCCTCCGTCCCCAGCATCTGGGACAGGTGTAGGATGAGCCTGACACGCTGTAGATGCCCCATCAATGCTTTATGAATGAGTGAGTCAGTGAATGAATGAATGAATCCTGTTTCAGAGGGGATGTTCCCCGGATGTTGTACCATACCTTCCCGCACCTGGGAACGTCCTTCACCCACACCCCCTGAGCCCTGCTCAGCCAGCCCCGAATCGGGACGCCCCTTCTACAGTGAGGGGCAGGGCAGACAGTCTATGTCCCCGAGCGCTGACGGTGGAACCTTGCGCTGTGGTTTAGGCCACCCCGTCCCAGTCCTGAGGGCTGCCTCTAAACCTCCCTGTCTTCTTGGAAACAGGAATTGAATCCAGAAGTTCTTTCTTTCCTGGAGGTGGCTGGTCCTTCTGAGGAAAGGGACCAGGGGAGGGGCGGGTCTGTCCCTGTCATGAAGTAAATAAACACCATGTCGGGGACGGAGAATAAGGGCATGAGAGGAGGCAGCTGTGTCCTTAGCACTCTGAGATAGGTCCTCTTAGGACCCCAGATGGGGAAACTGAGGCCCAGAGAGGTGGCGCGACTTGCCCAAGGTCACACAGGTGGGATGCGAGTGAACCTAGAATTCCGGTTCCAAAGTCTGTGGCACTTGACTGCCCTGGTCGTCTGCCTCGGGGAGAGAAAACCCACAAGATCCCAGTGACAGGCGGGGAAACTGAGGCTAGGGGAGGCAGCAGAATTTGTCCGGCCAGAGCCAGACTTGGACGCTGAGCCTCCCGCCACCCGGCCACCCGCGGGAGCTGCCCGTTCCCTGGGGAGGGCGGATCCCTGCAGATGGCGCAGCTTGGGCTGCCGTGTGGTGGCCGGGGCTTGGCACGGCTCACCCGGCTCCCGCCTGGCATCTGCCTGGTTCTGCTTCCTCCTCCATGCCTGGGAGGGAGGAAGCTGCCACTTCCTGTCTGGGCTGTGCCGCCTTTGGGGGGGGGGTCCCTACAGCAGCCCACTCCCCCCCCTTGTGTCCGGGAGCTGCGTGGGGCGGTGCAGGGGACCCCAGAGAGGCCCTGGAATCCCTCGTGGCTCCAGGACGGCACCGGGCTGCAGAGAGGGGGCTTCTGGGGGAGTTTTTCAGACTTTCGAGTTATGACCCATTGATGAGTCACAACGTCCATGCTGTGGGTGGCAACCAGGACTATTTTTTTTTTCTTTAATGAAACAGAAAAGAAGAGGGTAGAAAAATCAGGGCATTGCAGCAAAATGAAGTGAACTGTCACCTGGGGAGACTTTGGTTTGTTCTCTGTGCTTTTGGGGGGACTGGGACCTCAGAGCTGGAAAGCAAGGCAAGGGAGGCCGCCTCCCCTAGCGCCCAAAGGAGCTGCCTCGCTTCCCGGTGTCCGCGGGAACGTCACGTGAACCGACGCCTGGATGAGGCTGAAGCGGCTCAAATGGCCGCGCCCCATCTTGTTGGGGAAGGAGTCATAGGGACCTGAGTTGACTCCCTTGGTCTTCTAATTGCTGGGTGACCCTAGGCAAGTCGCTTAACCTCTCTGATCCCCTGTGTCTCCTCTGCCAATGGGAAACAACGAATCCACGAGGATGGACTGAGGATGCAGAGTCCCTCGGCTCAGGGCCCAGGAAATGGTGGGAGTTAGATGGTACTCACTGGGCTGATTATTATTATTAGTAATAGTAGTAGTATTCAGGCAGGGAAACTACTAGGTGGTAATAATTTTAAAGCCCATAGGTTGAGAGGTTGAAGCAGGAGGATCACTTGAGCCCAGGAGTTCAATACCAGCCTGAGCAACATAGTGAGACCCCATCTCTACAAACATTTTTTAAAGAGTTAGCTGGGTGTGGTAGTGCCTGTAGTCCCAGCTACCTGGGAGGCTGAAGCAGGAGGATCACTTAAGGCCAGAAGTTCAAGACCAGCCTGGGCAACATGGCAAGACCCTGTCCCTACAAAAAATAAGAAAAAACATTAGCCTGGCGTGGTGGCGCATGCCTGTAGTCCCAGCTACTGGGGAGGCCGAAGCAGGAGGATCGCTTGAGCCCAGGAGTTGGAGGCTGCAGTGAGCTGTGATGATGCCAGTGCACTCCAGCCTGGGTAACAGAGTGAGACCCTGTCTCAAAAAGATAAAATAAAAATAAAATAAAAGCCCATAGACTCTGGACTCAGACAGAGCTGAGTCTGAATCCCAGCTCAGCCACTCAGCAGTGGCGTGATCCAAAGCCATTCCCTCTACCCACTTGAGACTCAGTTTCCCCATATGAAAACAGGGCTGAGAGTCGTCCCCCGAGTGTGGGGCTCTGTGGAGTCCAGCTCTGAGCAGCCTGTGAGCGCTCGGTCAAGTGGGAGTGAGCTCACGGCCACTTCTTCCATCCCCAAATCGCCAAAGCTCCGGAAAGTGGAAAGTACCCCCCGAAGTTTCTGCGTGGGAGCCCCCAGGAATCGGCGGGAGGACATTTGCTTATCTCCTGGACTGTCCACATTCCTGAGCACTAGTGCGTTTGTCTGTCCCCATCCTCAAATGCCATAAATTCCAGAATCCGAGACGATACGGCCCTGTGTCGGAGAGTTTCAGAGTTTCAGATAGTGGACCCTATGGCGTTTTTGTTTTGTTTTAAGGAAACTTCTTGTTTGGGAATAATTTTATTTGTTAAAAAAATGCATTGGCCGGGCACGGTGGCTCACACCTGTAATCCTAGCACTATGGGAGGCTGAGGCAAGAGGATCGCTTGAGCCCAGGAGTGTGAGGTTGCTGTGAACTAGGCTGACACCATGGCACTCTAGCCCGCGCAACAGAGTGAAACTCGGTCTCAAAAAAAAAAAAAGAGTATTTTTTCAGAGACGGGGTCTTGCTCTGTTGCTCAGGCTGGAGTGCAGTGGCACGATCATAGCTTACTGCAGCCTCAGCCTCCTGGGCTCAAGCGATCCTCCTGCCTCAGCCTCCCGAGTAACTGGGACTACAGGTGCCACTGCCTGGCTAATTTTTAAATTCTTTTTGTAGAGATGGGGTCTTGCTCTGTTGCCAAGGCTGGTCTCTAACTCCTGGGCTCAAGCAATCCTCCCACCTCGGCCTCCCAAAGCACTGGGATGACAGGCGTGAGTCACCGCACCCAGCCTTGGAATAATTTTAGATATACAGAAAAGTTGGGAAGATAGCGCTGGGTCCCCCCATCCACCCCTCACCAGCTGCCCCCTCCACAGCATCTCGCATAACCACGGAGCGTTTGTCACAACAACATGGGGACGTCACCGCCCACGGCCATTAATTCCGTGCCTCACTTTATCCGGATTTGATTGGTTCCACCTGTCCAGCCCGGTTTCTGTTCCAAGCTCCAATCTCACGTCACATTCAGGGCTTCTGTTTTGTTTTGTTTTTCTCAACTTTTTATTTTCAAATAATTTCAGGCTTAAGTTGCAGCTGGATTCTTTTGCAGATGTTAACATTTTAGCACATTTCTTTTGTTCCCTCTCTTTCTCTCTATATATGTAGATAGATATATACAGATACACTATATATCCCCTATATAAGCATGTATGTGTAGACTTATCGTTTATATAATGCACGATCATCTCTGTAATTTATTTATAATACATTTATGTATTTAATACACATATATATTTTTTTCTGAACCCTTTGTGAGTAAGTTGCAGGCCGGATGCCTTTTTGCCCCTGAATGTTCAGTGGCTTTGAGTCCGGCCAAAAGCAAGAACGGCAGGACCTCGACAGATCGCCGGCGCCCCCAGCCAGCCTGCAGGCTCGAGTCCAATTTTGCCAGTTTCCCCAAATTCCCCGCCATCGTCCCAATTTACAGCAAGAGAAACGTCTTCTTGACCTCCCAGCCCAACAGACCTGACCTCTGGCGAGTCTAAGGCTCGTCCCAGACCTGCCCACCCAGCCCTCGGGCGTGCAGAGGGCCCCGGGGGTGACGTGGGTCCGTCACCCCTGGGCCTCCCTCCTGCCCTCCTCCCACCTGCCACCTGGCCTCCCAGCCTGTCCGCGTGTTTCCTCTTTCTGGGCTCCGGCCAGGCCAGCCCTTCCCTTTTTGCTGCTGTTCCAGTTCCTTCTGCACGACTCCCACCCCCACCTCATCCTGAGAGGCAGAAGGAGGCCCATGTCCCCTTCCCATCCCTGGATGGGCCAGTGTCCCCCAGGAGCCAGGCGGGGTGACGGGGTGCTGGAGGAGCCTCTTCCGGCCCCCCACCTCCCACCTGGCGTATCTCACCCATTTTATAGATGAGAAAACAAAGGTCTGGGATGGGAGGGACGGTCACGAGATCTCAGGGCTCAGACAGCAGAAAGTAGCATCTGGTCTTGGGGCGTCTAGTCTAGGGCTCTTGAAGATTCTGGTATTATTATGACGGACCCAGGGCTGGCTTCATGGGTGTGTGACTCAGGCCACCCTACGTTCCATGTGTGCCTGGCCCCAGAAATTCTGTGGCTGGTTCTGCTGGGGCCTCTGCCCACCGTGTCTGGTCCATCAGCGACACCACGTCCATTCTGTCACCCAAATAACTCTCAGATGTGTCCACTTCTCTACATCTCCTCTGTGGCCACCTGGAAAAGCTCTGTCCCCTCCTGCCTGGCTCTTCCCCACCCCCTGCCCCCCACCCCCCACAGCCTGTCCTCTCAGCTGACACCAGAGGGCACCTGTGAGCACCTGAGTCAGGGCCTTCCCCTCCTCGGCCCACAGCCCTCTATGGCTCCCACCTTCCTCCATGTCAAAGCCAAAGTCCTCCCTGCAGCCCACCAGGCCCCGCACGACCTGCCCCGTCCCCTGCTTGTCCTCCCCTCCTCCCTCTCTCCCCCTCCCCACTCTGCTCCAGCCACACGGGCCTCCTCACTGTGCCTCCAACACGCCAGGCGCCGTCCTGCCCCAGGGCCTTTGCACGGGCTGTGTCCTCTCAGCTCTTGCCTTGAGAAAGTGACCTTCCAGCCTTCAGGAGTCACTTCCTCTGAGAGGACTTTCTTGACTGCCCAGCTCCCATAGTCGCCTAATTATTCTTTACCCAATTTCTCCATTGTATTTCTTCCATTGAAGTTTCTCTACCTGAAATTATTATAGCAAATAATTATTGTGGTGAATAATAATATTGATAGCAAAGGACACTTATGCAGACCATGGCTCTGCCAGGGGCTGGACAGGCTCTGTTGCAACCACGTGGCTCTGCCGTCAGAACACAAAAGCAGCCCCGGATGCTGCATGAACAGATGACCCCGGCCATGTGCCAATAAAACTTTATCGATGCACACTGAATTTCACATCATTTTCACGTGTCGGGAAGTATTATTTGGACTCCTTCCAAGCATTTAAAAACACGAGAACCATGGCTGGGCGTGGTGGCTCACGCCTGTAATCCCAGCACTCTGGGAGGCCGAGGAGGGCAGATCACTCAAGATCAGAAGTTTGAAACCAGCCTGAGCAAGAGCGAGACCCCGTCTCTACTAAAAATAGAAAGAAATTAATTGGCCAACTAAAAATATATAGAAAAAAAGCCGGGCATGGTGGCGCATGCCTGTAGTCCCAGCTACTTGGGAGGCTGTGGCAGGAGGATCGCTTGAGCCCAGGAGTTTGAGGTTGCTGTGAGCCAGGCTGACGCCACAGCACTCTAGCCTGGACAACACAGTGAGACTCTGTCTCAAAAAAAAAATATATAAGAACCATAACCATAAAAAGTATCAGGAATGTAAAAACTTGCTGGGCCATAGGAAAGCAGGCGGGGCTGGCTTGAGTTGGCCCTCGGGGGCCAGAGTTTGAGACCCTGCCGTGAGCACTTTGCAGTGTGTTCGTTTGACCCTCACTTGGGTATAGTGGGCATTGTACAGATGGAGAAACCGAGGCACGAAGTGGCAAAGTCACTGGCCCGGGGTCACAGAGTGAGGCCTAGGAGGCCTGGCACTGGGTCAGGGTGTCCGGGCCCCTCGGAGGGCTGAGCGCTTTGGTGGCCTCGTCTCCCCAGGCCCTGGCGAGAGCGGCAAGAGCACGTTCATCAAGCAGATGCGCATCATCCACGGCGCCGGCTACTCGGAGGAGGACTGCAAGGGCTTCCGGCCCCTCGTCTACCAGAACATCTTCGTGTCCATGCGGGCCATGATCGAGGCCATGGACCGCCTTCAGATCCCCTTCAGCCGGCCGGAGAGCAAGGTGAGCCTCCGGGCCCAGGGTGCAGTCCCTGGGGACCCCAGGGCAGGGCTGTGTCCCCTCAGTTGTCTGGTGGGGGAGGGAGCCCCAAGTCTCACCCCACCCACTCTGCCGGGGCACGGGCAGCACGTCACCTTCCTAAAACCAGGAAGCTTCCAGTACGTCACAGCCAGTCCCCGGACGTCGGGGCTGGTGGCAGCAGCTGACGCTTTCCAGACAGCACCTGGCATGTGGCGCGGGCTCGGGCGTCTTAGCGGGTGGCAGGATTATTTCATCCGCATGCTGCCTCTTTCCAGTTCCTGCCATCGTCCCATTTTAGAGAGGAGAAAACAGAGGCTCAGAGAGGTGGCACGATTTGCTCAGGACACACAAGCCATAAGTAAAAGTGCAGAGGCAAGTCCTCAGTACCCGACCCACCGCACTATACTGACTTTTTGAAAAGGATAATATCTAAAAAAAATTGAGATATCATGCACACGTGCAGGAAAAGTCACAACGGACAAGCCCAGTGAATTGTTGCAAGGCAAGCCACACCCGTGGTCACCACCAGGGGCAAGAAGCAGAACCTGTCCTCAGAGGCCCCTTCCCTGAATTACTGCCCGACCACACACAAAGGTGACCACTGTATATCCACATAGATCGGTTGCCTGGTTTCGAACTTCTCATAGATAGAATCCTATGGAATGTTCTCCTGTGTCTGGTTTCTGGTGCTCAGTGTTCGTCCATTTATCTGTTGGTCTATTTATCTACCCTTGAGTGAATGTCACTTCACATGATGATGGTAGGTTCTGAGTATAGTCTTGAAATTCACTCGTGTGAATCCCCCCACTTTGTTCTCCAGGGTTTGTTGGGTGACTCTGGGTCCTTTGCATTTCTGTATACATTTTAGAAATAACTTGTCACTTTTCTCTCTCACACACCTGCTCACACACATGCCTTTCTGGGATTTCGGTTAGGACTGCATTGAATCTATGGATCAATTTGGGGAGAATTGATGGCTTAAAAATACCGAGTCTTCAAATCCATGAACATGGTATATCTCTCCGTGTATTTAGGTCTTTAAATTTTTCTCTGAGCAGGGGTTTGTAGTCTTCAGTGTAGAGGTTTTTCACATCTATTGTTAGATTTAGTCCTGGGTATTTTATATTTGTTTGATGCTATTGGTAGATGGCATTTATTTATTTATTTTTTAAAATTTTCCACTAGTTAGCAGCTGGTACGTAGACACACAGCTGAGTTTTGCTGATTGACCTTGCATTCAGGGGCCTTGCTAAGTTCACTCATTTGTTCTAATAGCCTACCTCTGCAGTATTTTAGATTTTCTGCATACACAATCATGTCATTTGGGTATAATGCCAGTGTCATTGATTCCTTTCCAAATGTTATACTTTTCATTTCTTTTTCTTGCCGTATTGCACAGGCAAGGACCTCAGCACAGCGTTGATTAGAAGTAGTGAGGGTGACATCCTCATCTCACTCTCAGTCTCTGAAAGAAAGTCTCTTGCCTTTTAAGAGCATCAAAGGACCCACACTCACTTCATTCAAAGCACATGAGGATCTATTCAGGGTCTACATTTCATACAATTTTTACTCTGAATTTTTAAGAGGATGTCTCCCCTAATTTTTTTTTATTTTTAAAATCATTATTCATTTTGATTGTCTATATTTTTTCAAAACTTTGGAGGCAATGTATTTCCAGGCAATTTATTAGTTTGTTAAGGCTTCCGTAACAAAATACCATGGACTGGTGGCTCAGGCGACAGAAATATTTTCTCAGAGTTCCAGGGGCTGGAAGTGTGAGATCAAGGTGTCAGCAAGGCTGGTTTCTTTGAGGCCTCTCTCCTTGGCTAGTGGATGGTGTCTTCTCCCTGTGTCTTCACGTGGTTGTCCCTCTGTGTCCTAATCTCCTCTTCTTATCAAGATACCATTCACATTGGATCAAAGCCCACCCTGATGACCTGATTTTAACTTAATTCCCTCTTTAAAGACTATCTCCAAATAAGTCACATTCGGAGGTGCTGGAGGTCGGGACTTCAACGTCTGAATTCGTTGGGGATGGGGACACAGTCCAGCCCGTAACAGGCTGCAGACATTTTTATAAGTCTTTGGTCCTGCAGAGAGGTTATCTGGGGCATTAGCTAGTCACCGACGTGTTCCCCGGACACGCTCACCCGCCGTCACCCACAATCAGTCAGAGGAACGCAATGCCCTGTGCCGAATTCGGACACCCAGAGAGGCAGAGGGGAGCGTGGCAGCCTCAACTTCCTTTCCTCTCAGCCCCGTTTGGGCCAGTCTGGGCCTGGCCACCCAGGCTGGCGCAGAAGGCCTGAGCCCTGGAAGGCTGGGGGTGGAGAAAGTGTTGGGGCCACTGTTTCCTGGGCCACCCCTGCCCCATCCACCCCAACTGTGTACGTTCACAGCGGTGGCCTTCTGTGCCTGCCTGGCCCGATGCAGTGGGATGGCCGAGTTGTCACCTAATGAGTCTTCGGTCGTGGGACCCCAGATTCTACCCCAGACCCCATACTCCTTTGGCAGCCCCCCCATCCAAAACCCATCCAGAGAATGGGGTTTGGGGCCTGTGCTTCAGAAATGCATATATAGCACCCACCCACCCAAACACACACACACGTATATATGCACACGGGCATGTGCATGCATGCACATGTATGCACATATGAGCACACACACGTGCGCATGCATGTACACATGCACATACATGCACACACCAGCACACACACAAACACATGCACACACAAATGCACATGTGTGCACACGTGTGCACATACTGGTGCACACAAACCCACACACATACAAACATAAGCACACACAGATGCACACACGTATGCACACACACAAACACACACAAGCACACACAGAGATGCACACACGTATGCACACACACACACAAGCACATGCACAGAGATGCACAGAGATGTGCACACGTATGCACACACACGAACACACACAAACACATGCACAGAGATGCACACACATATGCACACACACATACAAACACACACACAGAGATGCACACACGCATGCACACACACGAACACACATAAGTACATGCACAGAGATGCACACACGTATGCACACACACCAACATACACAAGCACACGCACAGAGATGCACACACGTATGCACGCACACACACAGACACACACACACACACACACAGAGTCCAGGGCAGAGGTCCGGACAATGCCCGTGCCTGGGTAGATCACAGGCTGCTCTGGGGGACGTGCACAGGGCAAGTTGCTTCATTGCCTCGGTTGCCTAATCTGTAAAACGGGAGACAACCTTAGAAACGCCCTTCCCTGGAGCCAGTGTGTGCGGAGCCACCGGGTCCCCCGCGGTGCCGTTTTCATCGTGCTGTGCCGCCAGCCCTGGCTGCTCCCTCGTGCTGGGTCTGCGCCTCCCCTCCGGACGTCAGTGCGGGACGGATGGGGACAGGTCAGAGGGGCGTGTGGCGGCCAGTAGGAGCGGAGGCAGGAGGGAGAGAGAACGTGTCCCAGGGAGGGCTGAGGGGGCCGAGAGGTGCCGGGGAGGGCAGCGCTGCTCCGACACGCCGCCCTGACGCCGCGCCGTCCCTCCCCAGCACCACGCCAGCCTGGTCATGAGCCAGGACCCCTACAAGGTGACCGTGTTCGAGAAGCGCTACGCCATGGCCATGCAGTGGCTGTGGAGGGACGCCGGCGTCCGGGCCTGCTACGAGCGCCGGCGCGAGTTCCACCTGCTGGACTCGGCAGTGTAGTGAGTCGCGGGGGCCGGGCTGGCCAGTTGCGGGACAGTCCCCCGCTGGGGGGCGCTGTCCTTCCTGGGGGGACCGTGTTCCTGATGTCAACGGCCGGGGTGATTTGACAGCTGGGGGGCTGTTCCCAGGCTGTCACCGTTCCCGGGGCAAGTCCACCCCGCGCTGACAAGTCTCCCGAGGTGACACCATTTCCCAGCAAGCTGTTCGTGATGTCACACCTTCCTTGGGGTCCTGCTGCTCTGAGTGCAGCCGCTGCCCCTTGGCTCTCTGCCGCCTCAGGGGGGTGCTCCTGGGGCCCCTGCAGACCCCAGAGACCTGGCCCCTCCCAGGGAGCTCTCAGCAGGGTCCTCGCTGGGCCCAGTGTAGGCGTCTGCGAAGCAAAGGGAGGCTGGCCACGAGGCCGGACTCAGGACTCCCCGCCCCACAGCTACCTGTCCCACCTGGAGCGCATCACCGAGGAGGACTACGTCCCCACGGCACAGGACGTGCTGCGCAGCCGCATGCCCACCACCGGCATCAATGAGTACTGCTTTTCCGTGCAGAAAACCAATCTCCGGTGAGTGAGCGCCCAGCCAGCCCTGGGCTGGAGCGAGTGGTGGGGAAGGCTTCCTGTAGGAGGGGCACAGGAGTAGGAGTTTCTTAGGACTGGGAACTGGAGGAGCCCAGAGTGAGGCACCACAGCTCCAGGAGGGGAGATCTTCCTGGAGGAGGGGGCATGGGTGTTGGGGTGTTGAAGGATGAATAGGAGTTCACTAGTCCTAATTCTTGAGGGACTGCTGGAGAGGAGGAAACAGATATTATGTGGTCAGGGCTAGGCTAGAGGGATGGATTTGGGGTGGGGGTGGTGCAGAGGGTCATTCCTGAAGTTGTTAATTTCAGGGCAGGAGGTGCTGGATGTAGGAGACTCAGGAAGAAGCAGGAGCCAAGGGCCAGGCAGGAGGGGCTGGTAAGGGCCAGGACGTGGCCGTGGGCTGCAATTGAGGGGACAGTGCAAGAATTGTGTGTGGACTGGGCGGGACGGGGTGAGCGTGGGGTTAGAACAGGAAGTCCGAAGTGACTCCTGAGTCTCTCGTCGAGGTGATGTGGGCAGATGTTGGAGCCAGTGGGCTGGGGGCGGTGAGAAGATGAGGTGCTTTGGGGCAGGCTGAGTCTGAGGGCCGGGGGTGGCGGGGGAGTGGCCAGATGCACACAGGCCCGAGTGGAAGACAGAGGTGTGGGCGGCCAGTGCAGCAAAGTGTCATCCGACAGAGCGGTGGCCAGTGTCAAAGGTCAAAAAGAGGTCAAGAAGACTACAGTAAGAGAAAGGACGTGGGTTGGCAGTTACGGGGTCATTGGTGACCTTAGCAAGCTCCCTTCTGGTGGCTGGTGGCAGGGAGCTGAGGCAGGGTGCAACAGGGTGCCCAGAGACAGGGGCTGCCGGGTCCCTCCTTTCCCTGGGTCCCCCAATCGTGCTGCTCTGGCTTCTGCAATAGCCCTAACCAGGAACGTTCAGAATTGGTCTGTTCACCGCGAGTCTCCTCCACCCAGCGGACACGCCACAAGGTTGGGGGCTCAGTTTGATTCTCCTGCTTGGATAGGGTCAGAGGTCGGAGGGGAAGCTGGTAAATGGGGGTGGGTGGCTGGAGAGATGAGAGGGGAGGGATGGATGGATGGATGGATGGGTGGATGGAGGAGTGGGTGGATGGGTGGATGGATCGGTGGGTGGATGGGTGGATGAGTGGATGGATGGAGGCGTGGATCAGTGGGTGGGTGGATGGATGGATGGGTGGATGGGGGGGTGGATGGGTGGGTGGATGGATGGGGGGCTGGGC
>CAUYRT010087335.1:0-58599 GCA_963574885.1 Lepilemur ruficaudatus | reverse complement strand
CCCAGGACTTTGAGGTTGCTGTGAGTTAGGCCTCACTCTAGCTCAGGCAACAAAGTGAGACTCTGTCTCCAAAAGAAAAGGAAAGAAAAGAAAAGAAAAAAGAAAAGAGAAATTACGCCTCGGGGATCCGGGCATCCTCTTCGGGAGTTCCCTCCGTCCTGAAGTCTGCGGAGTTTGTCCACATCTCTGGACCGACGGCCTCAGCTGTGGAGATTATGTCGAGTGGTTCCCAGAGAAAGCCTGCTGGCAGGTGCCTTGGCGGGTGTTTAGGTGGTTTCTTTGCATAATCTTTTTCCCTCCTGTTTGGAGAGAGTAATAACGTCTGTTGGTCATTACTGGTGGTGGAGCCTACTGGCTTCCAAACTTTTGTTTTGTTTCTTTAACTCTCAACTGACTGCATCAGCGCTGTCCGATAGAACTTTATACGAAGATGGAAATGTTCTGCGTTTGCGTTAATACGGTAGCCACTGGCCACATGTGGCTGTTCGGCCCTTGAAATGTGACTACTGCAACTGAGGAACTGAATTTTCTATTTCAGGTCGGGCGCGGTGGCTCACGCCTGTAATCCTGGTACTCTGGAAGGCCGAGGCGCGAGGATCGCTTGAGCTCAGGAGTTTGAGACCAGCCTGAACAAGAGGAAGACTTCGTCTCTACAAAAAGTAGAAAAATAAGCCAGACGTGGTACTGTGTGCCTGTAGTCCCAGCCACACAGGAGGCTGAGGCAGGAGGATCGCTTGAGCCCAGGAGTTTGAGGTTGCAGTGAGCTATGATGACGCCCCTGCACTCTGTCTGGGGCACCTGAGCAAGACTCTGTCTCAAAAAAAAAAAAAAAAAAAAGTAAGTAGCTACACCTGGCTACTGGCTACTGGCAACTGTACTGGACACAAGTCTGGTCCTAGAGTGGCTAATGTGCAGGTTTGCTTGGAACTGAAGGGGAACCCAGGATGCAGCACGTCCAATGCTAAAGCCTGGGAAATCCTGGACAAACTGCCCAACTTCAAACTCTCATCATCCAGTTTCTGACATGCCCAAGGCAATGGCAAGGGACACTCTCCAGCAAGCATCCTGATAACACTGCCAGCAGCAAAAAGAATTTGAGCTCACACCCTGGACAACGGTTTTCTGACAAGTGTTTAACAAGTGTGGTAGAAAATCACTTCCTGGACGTTTTGTGTCATCCTGCTTTTTAGGGTTATCGTTTTTGCCTTATAAGTTGAAGAGCTACTGCACTAAACCCTATTTAGCTTAGAGTCCCAATTTATGTTTCAGATGGTTCTTCATAAACTTTTTGTTTTGTGTGTGTGTGTGTGTGTGTTTGTTTTCGAGACTGGGACTTGCTATTTTCCCGTGCTGGTCTTGAACTCCAGGTCTTAGGTATCCTGGTGTCCCAGCCTCCCGAGGAGCTGAGACCACAAAGGAAGGGTGCACCACCACCAGCCTGAGGGTTCTTTTAGTTACTTTTTACCCCATCTGTTTGGTTATTGTTTTGTGTTCCTAAATTTGCTTATAACGGCTAAATTTTGTTTCATCTTTGTTACCAAGAAATCTAATAGTAGAAAATTTTGTGTAACAATAAATGTATTTCCAGAAAGAAAGTAAGTTGTCTTAATTTTTGCAAATGTCATCATGTAACTTTTAGGTCTTTTTGTGTTTTAGAATTACCGTTCTTTTAAGTTCTTTCAGGCACCATCATGTGTTGCTGGTGGATGTGTAAATTGTTAAACTGTGGAAAGCATTGTAGCAGAACCAACACCATTGCAAATGCACATACTCTTTGACTCAGCAAGTTCACTTCTAGGAATATATCTTAAACATACACTAAGCTTTTATAAATAGGATTATTCATTGCAATATTGTTTGTGGTAGTAAAAGGATGGCTTTAAAAAGCATTTTAAAGAAATCATGGTCCTTTTTCCCCTTCCTTTCCTTTCCCTTCCTGGAACAATTCCATCTTAAAGGTCAAGTAAAGCAAGGTAGGCATCTGTGTTTGGTGGGGTTGGGGTGTCAGAGGCCCAGGGAGAGGTATCAGAGTACAGGTAAATTAAAGAAGACATTCACATGAGAGAAGAAGGCAGCATCGGCCTGATGCAGGTTATTGGGTCCCAAATTGGGCAAGAAGGGTTTCCATGAAGGGGAGAAGGCAGCAGTGACTGGGAGGTTGCTTATATTCAGAAGGATTGACCAAATAAGTAAATATATTAAGGATAATTGGAGTGCAGCTTCTCACTGTTATAGAAGGGAGTTACAAATACGAAAAGAGAGAAATGAATTCTAAATAATGTCGGATTAGAAATATCAGCACAAACTCATGGCTTAAAATATAGAGTTGTCCCTCAATACTCATGGTTGATTGGTTTCAGGACACCCCACCCCACCAGATACCAAAATCTACTAATGTTGAAGTCCATTACATAAAACGCCATACTATTTGCATATAATCTACACACATTCTCCTGTATACTTTAAATCATCTCTAAATTACTTATAATACCTAATACAATATAAATGGCTATGTAAAATAGTTATACTGTATTAGATGTTTAATTTGTATTTTTATTGTATTATTTTTCATTAGTTTTTTTTCTGAATATTTTTGATCTGCAGCTGTTTGAATCCAAGGATATGAAACCTGGGGATACAGAGGGCTGACTATATAAAGATAAATGTAGATGTAAATGTATATGTGTGTATATATGTATGTATATATGTGTACATATATATACTATATATGTGTATATGTGGTGTGTGTAACATATATGTATATGTATTTGTATATGTATTTCCCCTGGCTCTTTCCACTGAGAAGTCCTCGTAGCAAAGACACTCTAATTATGAGTACACATAATGCCCAGATGTTGGCTTCTAACTATTATTCTCTACTAAAAGGAACCAGGGATCCTTGGAGGAATGGCTGATTCCACCAACTGGGCAGGAAATGCACAAGTTAAGCCTGGATCATCTTGTGCCAGAAAGTAAGGAAGTGTTCAAAGAATGATGGGAACAATGTCAAAGGTATGTAGATGCCAGCTTGAATAGACTCCCAGTGATCCAATTTGAACATCAAAATAAATAGTGGTTAACAGATTTATAACTCATTGAATAAAATGGAAAACCATAGTGATAAATAAATAGATTGATATGGAATAAGACATTTATATATTTTCAAAGATTTCCCCTACCAAAATACTTACAAATTACAAATGAGACAGAGTAAAATTACAGTGGAGTCTGTCCAACCCCACATTAATGAAATGATCAACATGAACATCATCATAATGGGACATAAAGAAATAGTGTGTAAGCATTTGTTCCCCCATAATACTCTGAAATAAAAAATCATACAAAAAGAAAAAAGAAATAGTTTGCCACCTGATAGGATTAGAAGAATCCTGATAGGATTAGAAGAATACAGCATCAGTTCTGTTATATTCTGGCCAAAAATGTATAACCTGATTCTAATCATGAAGAAGTATCAGACAAACCAAATTAAGGTTTACTCTACAAAATAGGCTGTAATCTTAAAAAAATGTTATAGCTACAAAAGTTAAGGAAAAGGCTGAAGCGGAAGGATTGCTTGAGGCCAAGGAGTTCGAGATCAGCCAGGGCAACATAGTGAGACCCTCACCTTTAAAAAAATAAAAATAATTAGCTAGGCATGGTGGCATGCACCAGCTACTTGAGAGGCTGAGGCGGGAAGAGTGATTGAGCCCAGGAGTTTAAGGCTGCAGTGAACTATGATTGGGCCACTGCACTCCAGCCTGGGTGAGAGAGCAAGACCCTGTCAAGAAAGAAAGAGAGAGAGAGAGAGAGAGAGAGAGAGAGAGAGAGAGAGAGAGACAGAGAGAGAGAGAGAGGGAGAGAGAAAGGAAAGAAAGAGAAACGAAAGAAAAAAAAAAGAAAGGAAGGAAGAAAGGAAGGGAGAGAACGATTGAAATACACAATAAGCCCATGATATAAGAATAAAATCCAGGAAAAGGCCGGGCGCGATGGCTCACGCCTGTAATCCTAGCACTCTGGGAGGCTGAGGTGGGCGGATCGCTCAAGGTCAGGAGTTCAAAACCAGCCTGAGCAAGAGCGAGACCCCATCTCTACTAAAAATAGAAAGAAATTAATTGGCCAACTAAAAGTACATAGAAAAAAATTAGCCGGGCATGGTGGCACATGCCTGTAGTCCCAGGTACTGGGGAGGCTGAGGCAGAAGGATCGCTTGAACCCAGGAGTTTGAGGCTGCTGTGAGCTAGGCTGACGCCACGGCACTCTAGCCCAGGCAACAGAGTGAGACTCTGTCTCAAAAAAAAAAAAAAAAAAAATCCAGGAAAAGTCTTATCTTAAATGTAAATCTAATAAGGAAAAAAGTCATGCCACTGCCTAAAATAAATTCAGGTCCTTTGCATCTCTTGTCTATACTATTGTAACAGTGAAAAGTAGAGATAAGAGGGAAAAGTCCGGAAACCCAGAGAAAAGGAAGAGAAATGGACCTGCAGTGTCACCCCACATTCATCTAGTAAATTCAAAATGTGAATCAAGACTTTATGAGACTTTTAAAAAATTTGTAATAAAATCATGGAAAATTGTTAAAATGTACACAAAATTTTGAAATAAAGTTAAAAAATCAGCATGCCAAGGCATTGTTCAACAAGCTCAACCATGGATTATTTAATTTTCAATTTTAGGAGAAAATACCTGTGTTTGACTGGCTCTTTACTATTTAATTAGGGCTCAGGCACTGTGACATTACATGTATAGATTTCTGTCTGCTAGAAAAGATAACCCCCAATGGTATAGTTTGATTACTATGAGGATCATTAACAAGTATTACAGCTAACCTAGCAACCTAATCCTAACATTCTTTCTTTTTTTCAGTGCCTTTCCCTAGTTTGAGAGACATGAATGAGTTAATAAACATTGGACACGCTTTATTCTGTATTTGTTTTTTTTGTTTGTTTGTTTTTTTGAGACAGAGACTCACTGTGTTGCCCGGGCTAGAGTGCCGTGGCATCAGCCTAGCTCACAGCAACCTCAAACTCCTGGGCTCAAGTGATCCTTCTGCCTCAGCCTCCCAAGTAGCTGAAACCACAGGCATGCGCCACCATGCCCGGCTAATTTTTTCTATACGTTTTAGTTGGCCAATTAATTTCTTTGTATTTTTAGTAGAGATGGGGTCTTGCTCTTGCTCAGGCTGGTTTCGAACTCCTGACCTTTGAGCGATCCGCCCACCTCGGCCTCCCAGAGTGCTAGGATTACAGGCGTGAGCCACTGTGCCTGGCCTGTAGCTATTAAATTCTTGAATATGGCTAGTATGGCTAAGGAACTAAAATTTTACCTCTTTTCATTGCCTTGCCTGTGCCTCAGATACATTAGTAGCTCAGCTATTAAGGGACTGCTCCTACCAAAAATACATTTGAAGCATTGAAGCTCTGACTTACACCAGCAATTTGTCTCCTTCAAGAGCCAGAGTTAGGTAACTTTAATTCAGTGGGGTTAGAAAGTCCTTGAAATATGACATGAAAATCATTAGGAGAAGAAATGAGTTTCAATGACTGACCAAATTTCCCCTATTGAAAAATAAATCTATTTCTCATGTTTGGTGAACACCCAATCTTTGGGGGAAAAAAATATAGGCTTTGAGATTAGATTAACTAGGTTATAGTGCAGTATCTATTAATTCCTTACTCGGGGACCTGAGTCACGAGTCACATAAGAAACTGTGATAGTCTATGGAGAAACCTGAGCGTGAGAAGGTTAAAGAGATTTATTCCATTTCATATGACTGAGAGATCATGGGCTCAGGACTAAAACTTCACAGGACAAAGGATTAAGCATTACTGTTGATTCAGCCTCTACTTTGGCCACACACTGTATTAGACCCTTGCCATACATTTTCTTGTTTTACACTCTCATTGTCTCTCTGAGATAAAGGTGTTAGCTCCCTTCTAGAGATGAGAAAATTGAGATAAAATAATCTGCCTATGGTTGCAAACATCTAGTAAGTGGCAGCGCTCAGATTTGAATCTTCATCTATGTGACTTCAAAGTCTGTATTCTTTTAGCAATACCACACTTTCAAGGCTTTCTGGCTCCCAGAACAGAGCTCTTGCCAGAGGAATACTTTGCTATCATTTCTTAGAATGGCAGCTGTACAAGTCTCGGTACTGTGAGAGGAGCAGAATCATTATGAGTGTTGGGGATAGCAGTTTTGCTAAGGGAATGAGATCTTACATAACTGTTGGAGGATCTAGAGAAGTGACTGTCAGAAATGGGAAGTTGGAGGATCAAAGAAACTTCACCAGCCCATCAATCGGAGAAGCAGGGCATCCAGGGTAAGGGAGCACAATGGGTGATCATGAAGAAATCTGTGGACAGCTGTTGCCTCTGTATAGCTACTGATTCTGTACATCTGCAGCCAAACATCTGGTGGTGGGTTTGAGGTTAGTAGAGCCAGCAGTCAGGGAAAAGAGCTGAACTTAGAGAAGGGGAGAGGAAGGACAAGCTGGAACCTTCAAGTTACCTCTGCGTCTGTGACACATCTGACTAAGCAAAGATCTTCAGAGAACAGTGGCTGTTGCTTCATTTCTGCCTTCCAAATCACATGCAAGTTTTTCTTTGACCAACTTTAACCCTTAACCATATAGGAAAAGTCATTCTGAGAAACATAATTCCTGGCTTAAATTTGTTCTCCTCTGCTTCCATGTAGACAGTTCTGGAAGCTGTTATGCTCTGGAGAAAAGGATGTCTAACTAACTACCCCCGTAAAATAGAACTTTCTACAATAATGGAAATGTTCTATATCTGTGCTGCTTAATACAGTGTCCACTAACCACATGTGGCTATTGAGTTTCTGAATGTGGCTAATGTGACCAAGAAACCGTAATTTTATTTAATTTTCTTTAAATTTAAATAGTCACATGTGGCTAGTGACTACTGTATTGGACAGGCAGATCTACCACAACTGTGGCTTCATCATGTGGGCACACTATGACAGTACCAGATGTTGAGATCAAGTTATATCTAGAACAGCCAGTACTCATAACAGAGATTACCCACAGTGTGTTCTCAGTAAATGCTAAATGACTCTCCTAAATTTATCTGCTTTCCTCTATATTCTGCTTATCTTTCAACATTCCCTCTCTTGATTAATGGCACCACATCTACCCCTTTCCCTAAGTTTAAAACCTCAGAGTTATTACTGATTTTTTCTGAGCTCTCCTCCCTACATTTAATCATCAGATCTTCTAAACATCTCTCAAATATGTCCTTCCTTTATATCCCCACTGCCACTGCCTTTATTTCCCTTTAGGCCATTATCATCTCTCTGGATCACTGTGCTAACATTCTTACTGGTTTCTCTAACTCCAGTCCAATTCCTTTCAACCCATACTCCATACAGTAGCCAGCGAGATCTTTTTAAAGGTCAAATTTGCTTCTTAAAACCCTGTACTGTCTTCTCACTTATCTCAGGGTAAAGTCCAAACTCTTACTGTTAGCTACAAGGCCCTCTTCAATCTCGCCACTGTCTCCCTCTCTCCATTCTTATCTCTGATCAATCTCTCACTTAGATTGGATGCTACAACTGTGCACAACTATTACCAGTTCCCACAGAGTTCTAGGATCTGTCCTACCTCCATAATTTTGCACATTTCTCTGCAAGGAATGCCTTCCCTTCTTCTTTCAACATTTTTTCTTCAGAATTCTATCTTCTTTTATCACTTATTCTTTAAGACTCAGCTCAGCACACATTCTCTTGGAGCCTTCCCTCACACCACAGACCAATGTAGACCTTTTTAATGTGGCACTATACCCTATACCTCTCCTTTTCAGTCTCTATAAGCTCCTCCCAGATAGAGACTGTGTTATATTCTCAAGGGTCAAGTAAAGGATCTAGCATATGCCTGTGGAATAAATGAATGGTCAGAGTCACTGTCATAGGCAATAAGCTGCCAGTATTGCTAGTGGACCAAAAGTCAGAATGGAAAGGGAGCATTATAAAATAATATAATCTTAGGACTGTGATGGGCAGTATGGAGGCTCTGGCAGAAATAATATAGACTTGGGAATTCTAATCCTAGCTCTACTACTTCATTGGTTATGTGTCTTAGACAAGTTATTAGACCTTTCTAAGCTTTAGTTTCCTTATCTGTAAGAAAGGGAAAGTTATACCTATTTCAGAGTTATAAGAAGAAATGAAAGTATGTAAAGCATCTAGCATGGGACCTTTGCACAAAAAATCTTTAATACACATAGTTTCTTCCTTAGAGATATTCGAATATGTCTCCTTTATTATTAGTGAAGTTTTCCAGCAGCATTGTAACCCACTATTCTTGGGATATATTTCAAATAAAATACTATTTTTCCTGTAATTGATCATCCTGTGGTCCAAGAACGCAAGGCCATTTGAGGCCTCCATTTTCTCCTGTAAGAGAATAGTGAAGCTAAGGACGATTAAAGAAGATTTTCAAGATTTAACAGCGTATAGGACAGATCCTCTGGGACCTCAGAGACTTTCTGAGAATTACAAGGTTAAATGGTGATAAAATTATTTTTGCTGCATGAACATAACTGTCCATGATGACAGTCCCTGCTCTGTGACTCTGACCACTTCCATCTGTGGAATCACTGTTTTCTTTCATTTCACAAACCATTCAGAAATGAATTAGACTCATCAGAGAGCAGGACTCAAAATATATTTAACTAGATAATGGAAACAGAGTCCAGAAAATACCCTGGCATGGGATTTTGTTTATTATTCAGAGAACAACCATCTTTCTCCTTGTTTAGTCTGCTACCTGTACTTGAGAATTCTATAATTATCAGAATCCTCAATTGGATTATACCTTTATGTAAGTGAAACTAGTGAAGTATTAAAAAATACATAATTCATTTTCCTCGGAAGTTCAAACCATGACTTCTATTGGAGTAGCTAATCTGATTTCCTGGTCTTATAAACCCTTAGAAGGATCTTCCAAGGGTATGGCCAGCAGAGTTTCCCCTTCCTCCTCACTGTTTGTCAGTTCTACAAACAGGAGCTCAGATTTCCTCTCAAGTCAGGATGTTTGTGGTGACATTTATAAATGAGTCCAAGTTTAAATGTTTTACTGAGCTCTCAGTAGTATTTGTAATAAGTAGTGTCAGGAAACCGGCTTAGTTCAGGCCTAAGAAAGGGCTGAAGAGGACAGGCTGTCTTCAGACTAGAAAACAAGAAGCAAGAATTTGAATTATAGCTGTACTATTTATCAACTGAATTACTTAACCTCTGTAAGCCTCAGATTCCTCTTCTATAAAATGAGAATAGTAGTACTTAGCTTGCAGTATTGTGTTGGGTTTGAAATGAGGTAATTAGGCTAGGTGAATGGGAGAGCAAAGGACTTTGGAGAATGACAGGATGGATCTGAGGCCTATTTCCTTTGTTAACTCCGTTTGCCCTTGGTCAAATTATTTTTCCTACCGGATCCTCTATCCCTTTCCACATAAAAAGAAATGATGGCAGATACTCTCCCTTCAGGCTAGCAAGTCTGTGGTGACCACCTTGCTCCCCATTCTTAGCTGAAGAAAGGGGGTAAACAGCACTACAATCCCTCCCTCCAAGAGGTTTTTGGTGCCGCCAAGTTGGACCTGTATCCAAGCCAATTCTAGTTGTAGTGTTTTAACTCCTTCCAACTCACTTCTTCATTCTTAACATTTTCCCCCATTTAAACTGTAATCTCATGGTATTCTTGCTGTAAACATTTTTTTTTACCTCAATGGGACGTGATTTTATCTCAAGTTGTCTTTCCAAAACATCTGATATGTTCATATTTTATGTCCTGGGAACCTAGGCCTCAGATCTAGGAGGAACCTCAGCCATTCTGTTACTTTATTGCTCTTTATCCATAATCACTTCTGCAATTTTCCTGACAGAGGGCATTCAACTTCTGTTTGAAGGCATGTAGTGATGAGGTACTCACTAGTAGGGCATCCAGATTGTTGCACAAAATTTGAAGTTTTGTGCTACAACTTATGTCAAGGGAACATTGCTATTTCAGATATTGTGTATTATTAGCACATGATCCATAAGCATGCCCATTTCTGGTGATGCTTTGACCTTCATTTCTCCTGACTCATATTTGTGTGATGTTGTTGCATATTTGATCAAGAATCATAGGATGATGTTATTGAAATATTGAGTGTTATATCTGATATTTACTACTGTATGATCTTGGAAAGATCTATCCATGTCTGCTTTTTCTTCATATGTAAGATGAATATAAGAATAGTCAGCCTGCCTTCCTCTAGGTTGCTGAGAGGATGAAACTAAGATACTGTAAATAATATTCTTTATAAAATGCTATGGCAGTAGTTAGCAAACCATGGCCCCTGGGCCAACTGTCTGTTTTTATAAATGAAATTTTATTTTAACACAGCTATGCCCATTCCTTATAATATGTGTTTGGCTGCTTTCATACTATTGCTTCAGAGTTGAATAGTTGCAACAGAAAGTATATGGCCTACAAGCCTAAGCTATTTACTATCTGGCCCTTTATGAAAAAGTTTGCCTATTCCTGTTATACAAATATGTATTATTTATTAGAATAATTAGAAAGATTATTTTAGGAAAAGATATAAGATGATGGTATGGAAGTATAGTAATGGAAATAAAGCTAGTTAACTCGCTGACAAACATTAATTGAGTGCCTGACAATGTCAAGCACTGTCCTATATGTTTTACGTATATTATTTTATTTAATCTTTACAACACTATGTGTTGGGAATTTTACTATATCCATATTAAAAATGAACTGAATCTCAGTAACTTGACCAAGACTACAGTGACAGAGCCAGGATTCAAATTCAGATATGTAATTCCAAAATGCGTGTTCTTTTTATGATGCCCCTTCACCTCTTACAATTATGACTTCAAGTATTATAATTCTTACCTGATAGGGCCTTTATGAACAACATTAAGGATCCGAAAAGTTGTATATGATCAAGTTAATAATGTGTACAAAAGTCTAACATTCATTATAAGTGCATCGATATCAGAAAGGAGTTTAAATACATCACTAGGATTAATGCTTTGAAAACATAGAAGCAGATAATAGCAAAAACAGATTGATGATGATTGAATTATAAGGATTACTGAATTTTTTAATGTTTTGATATTATCACCACTTTTTTGTCAAGGCACACCAACCTTTTTTGGGTTAGTTATCTGTTAGTTCAATACTTATAATCCCAATGGAATCATACATAGTGAAAAGATGGGATGAAAGGAGTCTGTAAACTGACAGGCTGATTCTTCCCCCAGTCTATGTTTTTTGAAAATCTTATAACATTAACTGTAAAATAGTCAAAACTTTAATAAGGTAGGTTGGGCTACTTAATTGAAAGTGAGGCATAAAGAAAATTATTATCAAGAGCTTCTTTTAGAAAGAACATGAGAGTTATTTTATTATCAACTATAATATAAAAGGAGTAGTATAATTTACACCCCTTTTTTTGCATGTAAAGCTAATATCACACTTGTCATCCACATGTAATTTATAGAATTTAGAGCTGAAAGGAACCATAAAGATCCTTCTATTTAACCCTCAATTTATACATGAGAAAACTGAGACTCAGAAAAGTTTAATTATTTACCTAAGGTCACACAGCTAATATGTGGTAAAACTAGAATGCAAAAACTCACTCCTTATTCATTTGCTTATTAATCCATTCATTTATTAATTTAAAAATTTAATTGAACCATTCATCTAACATTTATTGAGGCCTTGTTATATAGTATTTACTATGTTAAATGTTATAACATTTTATTTAATTCTCATGAGGCAGATATTATTACCATCATTTTATAGTTGAGATCACTGAGATTAAAAGAGGTTAAAATCCTTGTCTAATGTCTCACAGCTTTGCCATGAATTAACTATCTATAGAGAATATGGGCCAATTTGAAGCTCCCTGTACAATTTCACAGCCAGGAATAAAAGAGTTAAGCTCTATTACAACTCTAAAATGATAATTGTCTTAGTCAGACTTTCAATATGAGCTGATAGAATACTTTGGTTTACAGTCATTGGCTAGAACCGAAGAGATGATATTCTGAATCATCAAGTGAACAGCAATATATGAATTTTATTTTATTTTATATTTTTCCCCAAATAATAAAAACAGAGTCAATTTAAAAAACATTAATCCTCCCACTGAAAAAAAGAAACAAAACCAATTTCATTTTGGCCTATTTCTTTCCAATATTGTCCTATGTATACACATTTTAAATGTTGTAGAAAGAAATGCAAGATTATATATTGCTTTTTATTAGTTAACATCAGAACATCATATAACCAGTATCAGTCCTCATTCCATTCCATGCATAATCTTTGCAATTTTAATTTTAATGGTTAAAGACTATTCAATTGTACAACTGCACCATGATTAACCTCATTCTCTTTGTTGGATATATACACACACATAGCTATATATGTATATATGTTATATAGTGTATACATACATACAAATATATACATTTATTTTTTTATTTTTTTTTTCTGTTTTAAAAAACGATTTTATTGAAGTATGATTGATATGTAAATATCTGTACATATTTAATGTATAAAATTTGATGAGTTTGAAGATAAGTATACGACCATGAAGCCATCACATCTATACCAGAAACCTATCCATCATCTACAAAATTTCCTCCTGACTTCTTACTTATTATTTCCCCCTACATTTATTTTTTAAACTAATATGGCTAATCAACATGTTCTAACATTTATTATTTTTTTCTGTTGCATTGTCTAGGAAATAACAGGGGAAATAGTATAAGATCGTTGGGTCAAAATTATGAATACTGTTATTGCTCTTACATATTTCTGTATTAATATCAAAAGGGAATGTACACATTTATAGTGCATACAGGAGGAAAAAAGGAATCAGTTTACCATAGCATTCACCACATTGAGTGATATTATATTTTTGGCAGATTTTACTAATGTAGTAAGTGGCTAGATGCTTTAGATACCTACTATGCATACAGAAAAGGTGATATTTTGTAACCTGAAATCAAAGTTTTGACTCTCATTTTTGCCTAAATAGAAAGTTATCATCCCCCTTTGCACTAGGGTATTATCCACAAAGTTTAGGCCACAGAATATAAAAAAATTTTAGATGTTCTGCTGTGAGTGATGATGATAAAAAGAAAGCAATTTCAAACCTAAAATTTTCTGTGATATTTATTTCTTCCCTTCTCTTAGTTTCTTTCATATTAAGGCTAAAAATAATTTCACTTATAAATTTATGCAAAGGATATAAAGAAGTTTGATTAAGGACTCCTTCAAATGTTGATGTATCTTTTTAATATATAAGCTCCTTTAATATTGTAACCAATAATTAAAATAAATTGACATCAAAAAAACAATAAAGATGCTAACCATTAAAATTCTCATTAAATACAGTTTTAATGCATTTTGTTTTATTTTATTTAGGAATATTTTATAAAGGCACATATTTTGGAATAATAATAGGAACTCTCCTAGATATATCATAGAGAGTTTAGAACTTCTTTGGTTTGAAAAAGAAAAAAAATAATTTACTCATTTATTCAGTAAATCTGCATTGTTTCACTTTTTTTATCATTGTGGTAGAAAACACATAAATTTTACCATCTTTACCATTTTTAAGTATACAGTACAATAATGTTAACCATATACTCATTGTTGTGCAAACACATCTCTAGAGCTTTTTCATCTTGAAAAACTGAAACTCTGTACCATTGAACAATTCCGTTTTCTCCTCCCCCCAGTTTCTGGAAACTGCCATTCTACTTTCTAAGAGTTTGACTACTTTAAATATCTCATATAAGTGTAATCATGCAGGTATTTGTTTTTTTTATGACTAACTTATTTCACTTAGTATAATGTCCTCCAGTTTCATTCAAATCGTAGCACATGACAGGATTTCCTTCTTTGTAAAGTTTAATAATTCCATTGCATGTATATACACTATTTCTTTATTCATTCATTTGTCTATTAACATTAAGGTTGCTTGTTCATCTAGCCTATTGTGAATAATGCTACAATAACCATGAGTGTACAAATATTTCTTTGATATGCTCTTTAAATTCCTTTGGATATATACCCAAGAGGAGGGATTGCTGGATCATAATGTGGTTCCAGTTTTAATTTTTTGAGGAACCTCCATATTGTTTTCCACAGAAGCTGCACCATTTTATGTTCCCACCAACAATGCACGATGTTTCCAGTTTCTCCACATTCTTGCCAATACTTATAATTCGCTCTGTTTTTTTTTTTATAGTGGCAATCTTAATAGGCATGAAGTGATCTCATTGTGATTTTGATTTGCAGTTCCCTGATTATTAATGATGTTGAGCATCTTTGCATATGCTTGTTGGCCATTTTTTTTAGTCTTCTTTCGAAAGTGTACAAGTCTTTTGCTCATTTTTGAATCAGATTGTTTGTGTACATTTTTGTTATTGATTTTTAGGATTTTTAAGAAATATATTCTGGATATTAACCCCTTATCAGATATATGGTTTGAAAATATTTTCCCCCATTCAATAAGTTTCCTTTTCACTTTGTCGACTATTTCCTTTGCTGTGCAGAAGTTTTAAAGTTTGATGTAGTCCTATTTGTTTATTTCTGCATTTGTTGTCTGGGCCAGAAATCATTGCTAAACCCAATATCATGAGATTTACCTCTATGCTTTTTAGGATTTTTATAGTTTCAGGTTTTACATTTAGTTCTTTAATCCATTTGAGTTAATTTTTGTATGTAGTGTGAAGTAAGGGTCTGACTTCATTCTTTTACATGTGGATATACAGTGTCCTAAATGCCACTTGTTGAAGAAACTGTTCTTTCCCCATGTGCATCCTTGGCACTCTTGTCAAAGGTCATCTGACCATATAAGCGAGGTTTATTTCTGGGCTCCATATCCTGTTTGATTTGTCTAAATGTCTGTCTTTATGTTAGTGTCATACTGTTTTGATTACTGTAACTTTGTAATATGTTTGAAATTGGGAAGTGTCAGGCCTCCAGCTTTGTTTTTCTTTCTCAATATCATTTAAGCTATTCAGGATACTTTGAGATCCATATGAATTTTAGGATTTTTTTCTATTTCAGCAAAATATGCCATTGAGATTTTGATAGGAGTTGCATTGACTCTGTAGATCCCTTTGGGTAGTACAGACATAACAATATTAAGTTTTCCAATCCATGAACATGGGATATCTTTGTTTTTAACTTTTTTCATCGATGTTTTATAGTTTTTAGTGTGCAAGTCTTTTGCCTCCTTGATTAAGTTCATTCCTAAGAATTGTGTTCTTTTGGACACTGCTGTAAAATGGGATTGTTTTCTTAATTTCCTTTTTGGATTGTTCAGTGTTAATGTATAGAAATGCAAGAAACTTTTTTAGAGATGGGGTCTTGCTGTGTTTTCCAGGCTAAACAGCTTCTGGGCTCAAGTGACCCTCTTACCTCAGCCTCCCAAGTAGATGGGTTACAGACATGTGCCAACGCTCCTGGCTCATAACAGATTTTTTGTGTTGATTTTGTATCTGCAACTTTGCTGAATTCATTTATTACTTCTAATAGTCTTTAAATGGAATCTTTAGGGTCCTTTGCATGTAATATCATGTTATCTGTGGACAGAGATAATTTCATTTCTTTTTTTCCAATTTGTATGAGTTTTTTTCTTGCCTAATTGCTATGGCTAGGACTTCCAATAATATGTTGAATAAAAGTGGTGAAAGTGGGTATCTTTGCCTTCTTCCTGATTTTAGAGGGAAAGCTTTCAGCTTTTTGCCACAGAATGTGATATTAGATGTGTTTGTCATATATGGTCTTTATTATGTTGAGGTAATTTCCTTCTGTTTCTAGTTTGCCTAGTTTGTTGTGTTTATTTTTTAATAATGAAAAGGTGTTAAAATTTTTCAAATGCTTTTCATTTATCAATTGAGATGATTATGTGGTTTTTCCCCCCTTCATTTTGTTAATATAGTACATTACGTTGATTGGTTTTCATATGTTGAACTATCCTTGCATTGCAGGATGCATTGCTTAACTTCTAATGTGCATTTGGTAAATAATGAGATGCAGGAGCTCAAATCTTGACAAAGTAAAATTAAGCCAAAATGCCTTTCTACTTTTTTGTCTTGTTTGGTTCTTTTTTGTCTTATTGCTGCTATTTTGTATCAATCACAATGCTTAGTATAAATCAGGAGATAAGCAAAAGTGGAATAAAAAGGAATGCCAACCACTTCTCAGTGCCTCATGGAGGTCCTTTTAATCCATAGTAGAAGGGTTAACATGCAGTGGTTAACATGAACTGGTTAACATAGTCTGGATACTGTCATGTGAAAATTTTGAGTCTTTCAGTGACTAGGGTAACTTTATTTTGTAATGAACATGTACTGATTTTGAAGAAAGAGATGTTGCTACATTATACCAAGACATACAGGCAAAACAAAACAAAACAAAACAAAAAAAAACATGGATTCTCATTTTGTGTCAGGCAGTTCTATGTTGCACTAAATAAGATTTGGACCCTGCTGTTAAGAAAACGGCTATACAATTGGTGAGACAGAACGTACACACAAGATAAGCAATGTGTAGTAGTTTACCAGAAGAAGGAAAAGTACGTTACAAATCAGGTAAGATTAGGAAGACATCATGGAAACATTGGTATACTTTAACTCAGCCTTCAAGGATGAGAATACTGATGATTGAGAAGCCTAAGTCTGCAAATGCCTTTAAGTTTAGATTTGTGCTACTTACTTCCATACCACACCAGGGCGTGGGAATCTTTGCATTTATCTAGTCTCTGTAGGCCCAACACATTACACTTATCCAGAGGCCTCAGTCCCATGTGATATATGTATACAGGGGAGTGGTGGTCATGATGATCTGCTGCTCATACTTTCCTGTAAGAAAACCTGCTCTGGAGAGTATAGTTAACAATCAAGACATACCAGACTATACTTCCCCGGGGCTACTTCCAGACAATGACTAAGTATGGTGGACCATTGCTGCCCAATGTGGGAAACTTCTAACAGACAACTTTTATTCAGACTTCCCATTGCCCTGGATGAAACTTGCTCAGAACTACAATGCAGTCTAAGGCTCTTCCTACCCAATCCTTCCTTTCCTCTCTCCTTTTACATATGATATACCTCATTGCTATTTGAAAGCCTTCCTGCCTACCCTAATCTTGCTCCCCACCTCTTATCGCTAATGTACAATTTCCCCCAAAACTCTCTAGCATATCTAGTGCAATCTTGATTTCTTCTTGTCAAATGACCTGAGCTGATAAAGGGAAGAAACCCACAAATCCTTCCCTCCAAGGGATATCTTTCCCTCATTTCTTATCTCAAGCTAGTGGTCTCTATCCTTGGGTACTATACTTAGTGTAATCTTCTCAACAGTGTTAGGTTTTCACAGTAGTACTTAGAGGGATATATTATTATTTATACTTTTTAGATGAAGACATTTAGAATAAGATAGATTATGAGATGGGTAGATAGATTAAGTCCCCCAATCACAAAGAAAACAAGTGGCCAGGCTGGTAGTTGAACTGTGGTCTGCTAAACATAAAATCCTGTACCCACAAATCTACTTACTATCCAGAAACAGTCCCTCTTTTTAAGGTCTTAGCCATGGATGGAATACCTTCATGGATGCAACTTTTGCAATTGGATAAGACCTCACATTGAGAAGGGCCTTGCACTTGTTTTAATGTTGTTTTGAAATTCTTAATAATTTTTAACAAGGGGCTCTGCATTTTCATTTTGCACTGGTCCCCACGAATTATATAGCAAGTTCTAATCTTAGGTTATGTTATGATTTTTCAGTTGCCAAAACTAATCCCCTTCCTTATTTCATTCTTTCTTTCCATCCACCCATCATTGATTCATGAGATATTTCTTATGCCTTTACTATCTTTTGGGCACTGGTAACTGAGATAAATATGGATCCTTTTCCCCAAGAGCTCAAAATCTGGAAATAAAAACAAACTATTATAAAGTGTGATAAGTATTATTATGGGAGATGGGAATGGAATGTTAGGGGCATCTTTAAGTTCATCCCCATTAGTCTTGGAGGAAATAAGATTTAAGCTGAGACTTGAAAGATGAAGGAGAGGTTATTCAGAGTTTTCTGGGGTGAAGGGACAGCTTATAGGCTAGACTGTGAGCTTTGTGAGAGCAGGGACTAGGTCTTTCTTGTCCACCGTTGTATACCCAGACCCTACCACAGTGCTTGACACATGGAATGTAGTAAATGTTTGTTGAGTTGAATGAATGGATGAATAGTAAATAACAATTACTGAGCAAGTAAAATGTGCTATTACTTTTCATATATGCGCTTTTCATAGTAACCCTATAGGGTGGATATTATCTTCATTTTATAGATGACAAAACTAGGCACAGATAAGTTAAACCTTTTGTTTAAGGTTAATATATATATAATATACAAATGGTATAGCCAGGATTGCATAAGGTCAATATTTAAGTTTAAATGGTATTGAACTAGGAAATTTGGCTCAAAGCCCTTACTTCTAATCAATAAACTATATTACCATGAATGAATATAAAGGACCAGAGATGAAAAAGGGAGAAGGCAAGGGAAAAACAGGTAGGAAAAAAAAAAAAAAGAATCAGGAAAGGTGCAGGATTGTGAGAAAAATTGAAGGAACTGAAAGAATTTCAGTATAACTTGAGTAAAGAGAAGTGAATCAGGATTGACCAGGTCACAAAGAACATTGTAAGAAATTTGGGTTTTATTGTCAGGGCAATGGGAAACCAAGTCAACATAGTTCAGTGGAATGATCCCTGGAAAAATGTCTAGAAATCTTGAGTTCTCCACCTTGACTGTGAGACTTTTAGCAAATTCTCATCCCTAGAACTTCTAGGCCAAATGTAATATTATTTCTCTCTACACCCTCATCACCAGCCCCTACCACTGACATGGTCAGATTTGCATTTTGGGCAGATTTCTTTGCCAGCTCTGCAGAGAGGCTTGCATGAGGCTAGATTGAGATGCAATCAGAATTATAGATGCCTTGGGGTCTGGCAGTGCTGTTTCTATTGTAACTGGGTCAAGCCTCTGATGGCTTATTTGGTATATGCCCACAATTCCTCAACTTTAATTCTGAAATCTGAAAAGGATGGATTTTAAATCATATTAAACTGATTTGATGGGAAAATCTGACTGTCCAGATATGAGGTAATAGTATTCATTCATTTCGCTTAGTGTGAAGCATACATTTTACTAGAGAAATATTAATGTATTTGATTATTGACTACTGCCCTGAAACCCACTGAATGTATTAAATATTGTATTTGTATTGAAAAAAATTAGTAATTTTTCAAGTTGAATTCTGAAATGTTTTAGGTCCTAATAGTTTTGGCTAAGGAATTATATACCTATATATTTTTTTCTTTTCTCATTAGTGAAAGTATTGATACAGATCCACAAAGAATTGATCTGAGGTAATTTGAAGTCTACCAGGTCTTCTAGGATCAGTGGTATGAAATTTCTTGGCCCCCTGCAACAGCTCCAGTAAGAACTCTTTTTGGAGCATTAGAGAAGGTATAATTTATGAATGAGTTGTAAAAAATCAGAAAATGATATGGATACGCAAACTGAAAATACTCTTCTTGCCTAAATTTCCTATAGCTTAATTTATTGAATTGCTCTTACGTAGGACCTAAGAAATTTACATTCACTGAGGTTACTTTTAAAATTAAGAAATTCTATTTTATTAATTGAGCATAGTGTAGTTAGGCTGCTTAGCAGAGAATAGAAGCTCAATAAATGCTCAGCAAATAAATTAATAGTTGAAACAGAATGATTTACATTCATATCTCCACTTACTGAAATGACACCCATATCTTATGTTTAGTGTTTTCATTTAAAAAGATAGATCGCTGTTAATCATCAAGCTATCTTTAGAAAATCTTTGATAGGGAAAAATATAATGACTTGGATAACTTTATTTGTTCATCAAACCTTAGTTTGGTACCTACTGTGTATTAGGTCCGTCATTATACACTAGGATTACAATGATGAACAAGTACAATTCCTACCTGTGTGGAGCTGACATGCAATGTACAATCTACAACCATGCTCAAACCATGCACCTCTTGTATTTCTCTTTCTGTGACTTCACTAGCTTCCCTTGCTTTTTTTCTTGGTGTTTGTCTTTCTCCTTCTTTATATTCTCCTGTTACAATGGCAAAGCACAGTGTTAGAGCCAGAATTCTGCTTGTACCACTTTCTGTTAGTCAAGTTGCTGAACCTCACTGAGCTTCATTTTCCTTTTCCATAAAATAAAGATGAAATAATATTAATACTATCACCTACCATATTCAGTTGTAAGGGCTGTGAGCAAATGTACGAGGAAAGTGCTTTTACTTGGTATAGCTTTACAGAAATTTATTGTAATAATTCCTTCAAAAACATAGTCCTTTTATAAAATGTATCAAATCTATATCTACAAATTTCATTATACATGCTGAACACTTCTACTTAGTTACTCTGCAACCACCTGAAACTTTCTGGTGGAATGCCTTCCCTGCTTGCCTCTTCACTCCCTGGTTTTGTTTTATGGTCTCTTCTGGGATCTGTTGTGCCTCCTATACCCCTTGACTTATCTTCTGTTCTAAGTAAAAATATCTGATTGGTCTAAAGAGTCCTTATTAGAAGGACTCAAGGGGAAACAACTTTTGGCCTGTATTTAATGGGCTTTTAATGCCAGTAGCCAGACTCTTCCTGGAACATGTTTAGTATTAATAGATGATTCTTCTCAAATTACAATCAAATAACTGCAGAGCAATGGAAGCATTAAGAGAATATTTATTGAATGTCTGCTTTGTACCAGGCCTAATCTCGCTTACTCTTCTCAAGTAACCTGTGAGGAGTTCTTTTGTGATATTATAATTGCCAACCTGATTATATTGGGGGCCTTAAGAGATGGTGAAATCCTGACAGAAGTATGTAGGCAAAGGCCAGAGAGGAGGTTTGTGTTGGGAGACAGTGCATATATATCTCATGTTTTTGTATGTCTCACAATACAGGAATTGAATTGATTGCCTTTGTTCCAAACTGTATTTTCAGAATGTTTGTATAGTGAACATCACTGGAAAGTAGAATACTGTCTCCCTCTGGAGCTGGATACAGGTGTGCTTACATCTGGTATAAGGCATTTGGATTCTCTTAGCTTAGGGTTCTTCACTAGTTAACACAAACCACACTGTGTGCAAATATCAGCTGACCCTTTTTGGCTTTGCCCCATGGGAATTGGGACTCTAGAAACCAATGTAAAAGCTGGTACTCTAGCTACCACTATTGCTCTGTGTCCTTTGTAACCCAAGAATCTTGTATCTTCTGCCAGTATCCATGACACTATGGCAGGTTACTTTGTAAGCTTGCAAGTAGGGTAAATCTAAGACCCTTCACAGTTCTTAGCAGTTTGAAGGTGGCAGGGAATGACATCTGAAGATTACTGCCTATGTTGAGAGCAAAAGAACACTATACGTAAAGCCAGACAGTCATAGGTTTGAATCTTTGCTTTGCATAAGTTACTTGACATTTTTAAAGTAATTTTCTCCTTAGCAATATGAAAGTAACAATATCAGCCTTGCCAGGTTTCTTGGAGAATTAAAAGAGAAAATAATTATTTGAATGCTCCTGGTGCAAAGACTGGACCATAGAACATAACACAGTAAAGAATTACTGTCTTTATTTTTCTAGCTTTATGATTCTGTGTCAGTTTTGTTTCTAAATGCTTCCTCAGTTTTAGCCACCACCCACACCTCCCCACCCCAAGGTGGAGGAAAGTAGCGTTCATACTTAACTGGTTTATATTCTCTTCCCAACAAAAGTTTTCTTTTACTTCTCCTCTCCCATACCTACCCTTAAAAATTTTACTTTATTTATTCATTTATTTATTTTTTGGTCACATTTTGTAACTTGCCTCTCCCTAGCGTGGGTTAGTGGTATGCCCCTCCTCTCCACAATGCTCACCCCATCCCTTAGATGTGGGTCCTTCTAGTTGGGGATGGGAATTAGGGGTCTCAATAAGGGGAAGGAAATGTTCTTAAACTGATTGTGTGAATAGCTGTACAACTTGGTAAATTTACTAATAATCATTTAATCTTACTCTTAAAATGGATTAATTGCATCATATGTAAATTATACTTCAATAAAGTTGTATTTTTAAAATAAATTACTTTATTTTTTCTTAAGAAAAGTTTAATTCAAATAATATTTATGAGTTACCTTCTCTTAGCCAGATGCAGAGTCTATAGAGATAATGTAGACTTCTTACTTTCAAGTAAGCATTCATCAAACATTTATTGAACATTTACAATGTTCTAGATGGCATCTGATTACTAAATAAATAGCATGAACAATGTGGGCAAGGCCCTTGCTCTCATGGAATTTATGTTTTATCATGACAGTTAAAAATCCAATGTGGTAAGTATATGATAACAATACAAGTAGGGGTCTGTAGAAACAACTAACTCTGTAATTTCAGGGGAGATATCCCCTAAACTGATCTTGAAGAATGAGAAAGTATTAGCCAGATTAAAAGGTTTGTCAGGTTAGAGTCAGCAGAAAACAGATGGCATACCCCAAAAGGTAATCAAAGAGAGTTTAATAAAGAGACTATTCACAAAGATGAGTATGGGTTTAAGAGAATCATCAAGGATGAAGGAGCATCTAGGGACTGGCAATAGTAAAAGCTGTTCCCACCCGAAGAAATGAAGGGATTAAAGGAGAAATTCATTGCTAGAATCCTGCAATAACTGTAACTAACAACTATTTTATGTGGCCATTGAGAAGAGGAGGGACAGAATAAATATCCCAACTTCTCTCCCCTCCTATCCTCCAATCTTCTGCCAGTGCTTTCCATTGGTTGAATTTAACTAAGAAGAGAGAGCGTAAGAGGTCCCATGTGATGTAGTCTGTAGAGGTCAGCCTCCCAGTCTCCCAGGACACAACAGGCTGAGAAGAGTAGAAATAGATCTGGAAGGGCAAACAGAATAACAAGCATTGGAAAGGGATAAACGTATTCCAGACAGAAGCAACAGCACCAAGGCATAGGGGTGTGAAATGATGAATATAAGAGCACCATACAGTGTACCTAGAGCTTGCAGCAAGAAGGGAGCTGCAGAGGTAGGGGGAGTTAGGATGTAGAAGGATTTAAAATGCCATGCTGAGGAGCTTAGACTTTCTCCTACAATATATAGGGAGACATAACTAAAGGAATCAAGGAAATAACAGATTTGTGTTTTAGAAAGGCTAACTTTTCTGGGGGAGGGAGGAGGAAGTGTGGGATTTTAGGGGAGATGTTTCTATTCTTGGATAGTCTAATGGCATGGGCAAAGGAGAGAGGCAGTGTCATTAGAACTAAGAAAGGTCAGACTCTGTCTGGGAAAGGCAGAGAAGGCCTTGTGTAAAATAGCCTCATTGAGGGGCGTCCTTTCTTGTTCTTTCTTGAAATGTAAATGGAATCTTTTATGAAACAGGGCAGAACTGGCCTTGAAGCTACCTTTCTCCTGATAATCACTTTCCAGGGAAGAAATGATGAATTGTGCTTTGTCCATATTCCTTCAAAGATTGCTTCTGTAACCTTCCCTTAAACACATTCTCAAGAGTAACCTCTTTCATTAAGATGAGGCCATTTTCCTTCTTCAGTTTTGCTAGAAATGTCCAAAAAGGAAATTCAACTCTATTTCCTTCCTGTCCTAAGAGTCATTATGTATTAATAGAATATCTACATGCAGATCAGCTCTGGGTTCCTTTGTCCTACAGGAAGGTATTAAAGGGCACCATGACTTTTAAAAGCAGTCCTTCAGTGTGGGTAAAGGTGTCCTTTAGGACAAAAAAGTCGTCATCTCCCAGAAATCACATCCCATGAGAAGTTTTATTCATTTATTCAGTTGACAGGCAGTGGTGCCACATGACTGGATAAATGGCACTTTCTATAACTGAATATATAGCACACAATGAGATATATGTAGGAATCAGGGTAGAGGATACTTGGGACCTTCCCCGATAGGATACTACCCCCTGACAAGCTTCTTAAGGGCAGGTATCATGTCTAAATCATACCATTATTCTCATAGGCCCTAGCCAAAAGCAGTTGTTCAGAAATTGTTTTACAAATGAGTAGCAGCTTTCCAGGCTGTAGAAATAGCCTATGCAAAGGTCCAGTGGCATGAGAAAGCATGGTTCATGTAAGAAAATGCAAGCAGTTTGATAACACTTAAGAAAAGAATAGTTTTTTTTTTTTTTGGC
The DNA here is from genome assembly GCA_963574885.1 of Lepilemur ruficaudatus. Classification (NCBI taxonomy): domain Eukaryota; kingdom Metazoa; phylum Chordata; class Mammalia; order Primates; family Lepilemuridae; genus Lepilemur; species Lepilemur ruficaudatus. Next base: position 34,310 of record CAUYRT010087335.1, on the reverse strand, counting down.
AGGGGTGGGTTGCAAAGAGAGAGGCTGGTCAAAGATAGAACAATAGAAATAGTCAGAAATAGGATTGTCTTTGCCATAAAATTTTACCAAGAAGTTTAGACTTGATCTTATAGTTATTGGGAAGCTATTGGGTATGTTTCAGTACGTGTATGACATGGTCAACTATGAGATCTAGAAAGATCATTCTGACTTTAGTGTAAAGAATGAAATGGAGGACTGAAGTTTATGTAAGAGATTAGTGAAATAGCCTACTCTCTGCCAGTGGCAGTGAGTATAGAACTAAGTTTTTAGGTACGAGTAATACATAGGATATGAAATGGATAGAAGAAGCTGACATTTGGAAATTAAATAAATCATTATGGTAAAGGAGAAAAGAAGGGTCAAGGCTGATTCCTACTTGACTAAATTCTTCCAGGTCAGGGACTATATTTGAGTCATTCTTATATTCCACACTATAGTTGTATCCTATCCTGGGTAGTGCAGAGTGTCACTCTGGAAATGTTTACTGAGTGTTGAGTGAGGGACTTTGAAGATGGACAGGTGAGGGATAAGTCTAGGAGTATGTATGAGATAAGAGGTTGTGGATGGAGATGGTACAGATGAATATAGCAAGGAGCCAAGTTAGTGAGATAAAGTTGTGAGGAAATCACCATATGCTCTTGATTCCAAACAACTGTCTTTGTCTTAGAGCCTGAACTATGAAGTTGTGGTGCCAGAGAAGCTAAGAGAATAGGACTCCTGGCTTCATGGCTTCAGATATAGAAGCAACACCTGATCTCAGTAAATGTTTGTTCAAAAAATATATATATATGGATAAATATGAGTGCTAAACCCAAACTTTTGGAGTGATGACATATTAACTTATCAGAGAAACTACCTATTTGACTCAGGCTCACTACTACTTTTGAAAATATTGCAACATATAAAAATCATTTTTTAAATAATAAAATATGTCTGAAGGCACTAACACAGTGCCTGATTCATAGTGATACTAAATATTGAATAGTTGTTGATATTATTTTATGAGTTTGATTGAGAAATGTAATTTGATTTATAAAATAAATTAAAAAGCATGTCTTCAGTCCAAAACACAATCTAAATTGAGGCAAGGATCTTTGAAACTTTGACCCAGTACCATATACAGGTCCACTTGTGATCATGAGGGGATACCCTTGAAATTTGGTATCAGCCTGTAAAATACAAATGGTTCTGCAGTATTTTCTTTCCCTCTAAATCAATTACTATTTTTTGTTTACAGTATCTTGTCCTGGACTTCAGAGCCAGACAGAACTGGGTATAAATCCCAGACCTACCAGTTTCTGTTCCTGGGCCCTTTGACAATGATATAACTTTTCTAAATCTCAATTCCTTTCTCTATAAAGTGAGGACAGTAATATCTATATTGTTGAAATATTAGGGATAATTAGATAAGCTAAGTAAAATACTTGGCAAAGTTCATAGAATAGAGTTGTTCATAAGAAATATTAGCTTTTTTCCCATTTCATTACTTTGTGAAAATTTTCTAAGATGCCAAGGATTACATTCCTTGAAGTACGTTTTCTTTCCTTTCGTCATAAAATTATAATGAATGTTTTCTCTGTTGCCTCCTGTTTTTCTCTCTCTGTTAACCTGTTTACCTTCTTCTACAAGTATTTTTTCTTTAAAAATACTTCTGTTCTAGGTATTTTATTTCCTTTATTGCCATTATGAAAAGTATTGTGTCTTTGATTTGGTTCTCAGCTTCACTGTTGTTGGTGTATAGGAATGCTACTGATTTGTGTACATTGATTTCGTAACCTGAGACTTTGCTGAATTTATTTATTGATTCCAGTAGTCTTTTGGCAAAATCTTTGGGGTTTTCTAGATGTAAGATCATATCATCAGCAAAAAAGTGATCGTTTGGCCTCTCCTGCCCCCATTTGGATACCCATGATTTCCTTCTCTTGTCTGCTTGCTCTGGCTAGGACGTTTAGCATTATGTTTAATAGAAGCAGTGATAGTGGGCAACCTTATCTGGTTCCAGTTCTAAGCAGTAATGCTTTCGATTTTTCCCTGTGCAGTATGATGTTGGCTGTGGGTTTGTTGTATATGGCTTTTATCATTTTAACGTAAGTCTCATCTATGCCTATTTTGTTAAGCGTTCCTGTCATAACAGGGTGCTGAATTTTGTCAAATGCCTTTTCTGCATCTATTGAGAGGATCATATGGTCTTTGTTTTTACTTCTATTTATGTGGTGAATTACATTTATATATTTGTGTATGTGGAACCATCCCTGTATCTCTGGGCTTAAGTCCACTTGGTCCTGATGGAGTATTTTTTTTTTTTTTTTTGATGAGCAGCTGAATTCAGTTTGCTAGGATTTTATTGAGAATTTTTGCCTCTATATTCATAGGGCATATTGGTCTGTAGTTTTATTTTTTTTTACTGAATCCTTTCCTTGCTTTGGTATCAAGACAATGTTGGCTTCATAAAATGTGTTGGGGAGGATTCCTTCCTTCTCAATGTTATGGAATTATTTCTACAGATAGGTACCATTTTTTCTTTGTAGGCCTGGTAAAATTCAGCTGTGAAACCATCTGGTCCAGGACTTTATTTATTTATTTGAAGATTTTTTTTATTGTTGCTTCAAATTTGGTACTTTATACTGGTCTGTCTAGGAGTTCTATTTCTTCCTGGTTGACCCTAGGGAGGCTGTGTGTTTCTAAGAAATTGTCTATTTCCTCCACATTTTCAAGTTTATGTGCATAGAGATTTTTATAGCATTCAGAGATGATATATTGTATTTCTGTGGTATCAGTTGTAATTTCTTCTTTTTCATTCCTGATTGAGCTCATTAGAGTTCTTTCTTTTCTGCTTCTGGTTAATCTACCAAGAGTCCTGTCAATTTTGTTTATCTTTTCAAAGAACCAACTTTTGTTTCATTAATCTTCTGTATACTTCTTCTGTTATTCATTTAGTTTTGCTCTGATCTTGGTTATTTCTTTTCTGCTTCTGGGTTTTGGATTGATTTGCTCATCCTTTTACAGTTCTTTAAACCCATTCATTAGACTGTTGATTGTGATCTGTCTTTTTGGTGTAGGCATTTATGGCCAGAAATTTTCTTTTCAGGACTGCTTTAGCTGTATCCCTCAGATTTTCATAGCTCGTGTACCCTTTAACTAAGGAAGGTGAAAGACTTCTACAGGGAGAACTACAAATCACTGAGGAGGGAAATAGTAGAGGATGTAAACAGATGGAAAAGCATACAGTGCTCATTGATTGGCAGAATCAATGTTATTAAAATGTCTATACTACCCAAAGTGAGCTACAGATTCAATGTAATCCCTATTAAAATACTAACATCATTTTTCACTGATCTAGAAAAAAATAATTCTACACTTCAAATGGAACCAGGGAGGAACCTGTAGAGACAAAGCAACTTTTAGCAAGAAGGACACATTGGGAGGCATCAATTTTCCCAACTTCAAGCTATACTGCAAGTCTATAATAACCAAAACAACATGATATTGGCACAGGAGAACAGAGATATAGACCAATGGAACAGAACAGAGAACCCAGATATAAAACCATCCTAATATAGCCATCGGATCTTTCACAAAGCAAACAAAAACACACACTGGGCAAAAGAACCCCTATTCAATAAATGGTGCCAATAAAATTTGATAGCCACATGTAGAAGACTAAAACAGGATCTGCACCCCTCACAAAAATCAACTCATGATGCATAACAGACTTAAACCTAAGACCAAATTTATGAAGATGACCCCAAAGGCAATCACAGCAACAACAAAAATAAACAAATGGGACCTGATCAAATTAAAAAGCTTCTGCACAGCCAAAGAACCAATCATTAGAGTGAATAGACAATCTACAAAATGGGAGAAAATATTTTCATGCTATACATTCAATGAAGGGCTGATAACTAGAATCTATAAAGAACTCAAGCAAATCAGCAAGAAAAAAATCAAACAACGTCATTACAAAGTGGGCAAAGGGCATGAATAGAATGTTTTCAAAAGAAGACAAACTAATGGCCAAAAAACATATGAAAAGATGCTCAACATCTCTAATCATTAGGGAAATGCAAATTGAAACCACAATGAGATACCACTTAACTCCAGTGAGAATGGCTTGTATCAAAAAGTCCCAAAACAATAAATGTTGGCGTGGATCCAGAGAGATAGAAACACTCATACACTGTTGGTAGGACTGTAAACTGATACAACCTCTTTGGAAAGCAGTATGGAGATAACTCAAAGTACTAAAAGTAGATCTACCATTTGATCCAGCAATTCCACTACTGGGTATTTACCCAAAGGGAAAAAAGACATTTTATAATAATGACACCTGCACGCAAATGCTTATAGCAGCACAATTCACAGTTACAAAGATATGGAAACAACCCCTTTGCCCATCAATACATGAGTGGATTAATAAAATGTGGTATATGTATACCATGGAGTACTATGCAGCTGTAAAAAATGATGACCTAATACCTCTTGTGTTAACCTGGATGGAAATGGAAACCATTCTTCTAAGTGAAGTATCACAAGAAGGGAAAAACAAGCACCACATGTATTCACCATTAAATTTGTACTAATCAATCAATACTTACATGCACATATGGAAAAAACATTTATCAGAAATCAAACAAGTGGTGGGGGGAGAGGCCAGTATGGGTAAATTCACACCTAATGGGTACAATGTACACTATCTGGGAGATGGGCACACTTATAGCATTGACTCAAGTAGTGAGAAAGCTTATGTAACCAAAGTATTTGTACCCGTGTAATATTTTGAAATTTAAACAAAACAAAACATAACAAAATTTGACGTTAAAAAAAATACTCTTGTCCTTCCTGGTTCTAATATTATGGCCTATTTTTTAACATTTTTTTAGTGAGTCCTCTGCTCACTCTTCTGACTGCCCATCTGTTAGCTGAGCTATAAAACCTATTAAACCCTAGGGGCATTCCCCTGCCTGAATTATTGGGGACATGTTTCAGGGTCACTTACTACAGAGAAATCAGTTCAATTTAACTTATCAAGTATTTACTGAGCATAAACCATGCACTAAGCCATGAGTTAGGTGATAGGAAAATAGAGATAAAATAACTATGGTTTCTGCTCATAAGGAATTATCCGTCTAATGGGTAGACAAAACATCTAAATATTTAAATAACTACAATACAAGACTAAGTTAGTACTGATAGAAACACAGAGTTCTGTGGAAGGTAGTAGTTAATTCTTAGTGTAGAAACTAGAAGTACTGTGTAGTGTAGAAACTGACAATGAAATATTGAACTGGGATTTAAAGGATGAATTAAATTTCAATAAATAGCGATTGGTAGCTGGGAAAATGGAAGGTCAGTTCAGGTCAGGGGTAGAGCAACATGAGCAGCATGAGCAAGCTTTCTAAGATTGAAGGGACTGGGAGGAGGCTTTCTGGGAGAGGAGTTTGAAATGATAATGTGGAAAAAGAGCTTTAAGTGGCTTGTTAAGTAGCTTGTATATTATACTATAAGATATGGGAGTGACTTATCTGACATGAATGAAAAATAAGCCCCAGAATAGGATTTAAGCAAGGAGTTAACAGGAGAGATTGGTACTTACTATGCACTCCTTTGCACTCAACTATGTTTTAACCAAGATCAAACAATTAGATTGTGGTTTTAACATGGACTATGAGCTTCTTGGGATACATAGTACATGCTCAAAATGGCAAACATTGCTTATTTATTAATTATTAAAACCTACCACTCCAAACATTGGGCTTTCTGTAATGTCTTTGAAGTATATCAACAATCTAGATTCTGAACAGATAGAATTATTTTTCCTCCTATGACAGTGTGGATTTGCTAAATGTAATCAATTTTGTCAAATTCCAGTATATTGTTCATCGAAGTTTGTACCAGTGGAAAGAATTCTTAAATAAGGAGCATTTTGTGTTGGTTTTCCTTTTGGAGATTTTAGAACATCATAAGGGTTATAACAGAGGGGTCTATTTAGATACACACACGTGCACTATATAAGGTAATAATTTTGAAAATACACTGGATTTTCTGGATGCACAATGATAATTTCCAAGAAAACGGTATCTACATTCTTTGGAATTGAAGCTCTAGTTTTTTATACCATTCCTAGAATTTTATATTTTCTTTGAGGCAGACATATACTACAGAAGAGTTAGGAAAGTATGATTAAAATGGAAAAGGTTTTATCACATGAGGAACAGACAAAAAATCTAGGAGTGCTTACCTAGAGAAGCAAGGTATTAAGGAAATATGACATGTAATTCTGCTGTTTGATCATGGACTAAGAGGATTAAATCAATTCATTATGCCCCCCCTAAGAAGGGCTAAAAACAATGGTGGGGAGAGTGTGACTTTAATCATTTAAAAAATATTTTTTGAATGCATACTATGTGTCAGGTATATATATAACCATGAACAAATATAGTTCCTGTCTTGTTTTCCAGCAGGTTCAAAAGACACCAGTGTGTGTGTGTATATATATATATATATATGCATGCGTGTGTGTGTATATATGCATATATACATATATATATATATATATGAATGTGTGTGTGTGTGTGTGTGTGTGTGTGTATAGAATTGGCTCATACAATTATGGGCCAGCCATCTGGAGAGCTGATGGTGTCATTCTAGTCCAAAGGTTGGTAGCCTGGAGGCCCAGGAGAGTCAGTGGTACAATTCTAATGGAGGCTGATGGAGACTCATGAGACCTGATGGTACAAATGAAGTCTGAAAGCAGTCTGTTAAAGAAGTCTCTCTTGGTTGGGAAGGTTGGTGTTTTTGTTCTATTTAGGTCTTCAACTGATTGGATGAGGCCCACCCATATTATGGAAGGCAATCTGTTTTAATCAATGTTCACCACTTTAAATATTAATCTTATGCAAATATATGCTCTAAATTCACAGATAAAATTAAAATTAACTATCATAACAGGCAATTTGAGGGTTGTGAAAAAGGAAGCAGGAAGATCTAAGTGTTGTATTCTAAACATTTTATATATTTTATCTCACAGTGATCCTAGGGGGTAAAATCTTTTATTATTCCATTTGACAGAGAAGAACTGGAAGCACAGGGATATTAAGTAACTTGTTTCAATGTGACGGTTAAGTTTCTGTGTCAACTTGGCTAAGCTATGGTGCCAATTCTTTGGCCAAACACTAGTCTAAATTTTGCTATGAAGGTATTTTGTAGATGTGATCAACATTTAAAATCAGTTGCCTTTAAAGTGTACACACACACACACACACACACACACACACTTCTCTCTTTTTTTTTTATTTCCAAATACTAAGGGGGCATAAATTTTTTCGTTATATGGATACTTTGTATAAGGCTTAAGTCAAGGCTTTTAGTGTGCTTATCACCAGAATAGTATTCACTGTACCCAATAGGTAATTTTTACCCCTCACCCTTTCCCACTGTCCCCCTTTACTGGTTTTCAATGTCCTTTACATCATTTTGTGCTCTTGATATGTTTCTGTGGAGAACCCTGACTGATACATTATAGTTATATAGCTGAGATTTGATTCCAGGCTATCTGGCTCCAGAGTCTCAACCATAACATTATACTGAAAGTCAGAAGGTGGCTGTAATAATCTAGGCAAGATGTGATAACTATCTGAATTAGGAAAGGTGTGAGAGGCCTACAAAGATGGATATGAAGTAAGAAGTATGATAATTTAACTCATCAGACATAAGGGGAGAAAATGAATAGATTTGTGAGTTCCCTTAGAAACTAAATGGTAGGACTTGATCATTGATTACATGTGAAAAGTGAGGGAGAAGAGAAGGAAGAACCAAGAAGCATCCCTAATTTTTCATCTTGGACAATTGAGAATATGCCATTTCATCTGAGAAAGAACAACAGAGAAGAACAGGTTGGAGGGAAAATGGTGAATATTTTTTGGACAAACACAAAAGTTTGAGGTGCTTCTGGAACACTGTTGTGGACTGAATGTTTGTGTCACCCTTAAATTCCTATGTTGAAGTGCCTAACCCTCAATGTGATGGTATTTGGAGATGGGGCCTTTCAGAGGTATTTAGGGTTGTATGGACTCACAAATGTGGAACCCTCATAATAAGATTAGTGCCCTTATAAGGAGAGACACCAGAGATCCTCTCTTTCACTCTCCCTTGTCATGTACGAAGAAGAGGTTTTCTGAGCACATGGCAAGGAAGCGGCCATCTACAAGCCAAGAAGAGAGCTCTCACCCCAATCTGACCATGCTGACACCTGCTCTCAAACTTCCATTCTTCAGGGATGTGAGAAAGTTAAGTTTCTGTTGTTTAAGCCACATAGTCTATGGTCTTTTGTTATGGCAGCCTGAGATGACTAATACAGACACTCAAGGAGAAAAATACCATTGACAGCTAGGTATAAAAGTCTAGAGTTCAAGAGAGAAATCTGGGCTAGACATACAATGGGAATGATCAGCTTATAGATGTTAATTAATTGAACTATGGCCAATGAATGAAATATCTGCGGGAGAGAGGGGAACACCAATAAGTACAGGTGAGACAGTGGAAAAGGAGTCCATAAATAAACCAGAGAAGGGAAAAACAGGTACAAGCAAAATCTACTGTGTGGTGTCATGGAATCATATGTGGGCCAGCAGCCAGGAGACCTAGGGGAGCCAATGGTGGAGTTTGAGTCCAAAGACCAGTAGCTTGGAGACCTAGGAGAGTCATGTGCAGTTCTAGTCTGCAGGCAGTCTACTGGAGAATTCTCTTTTGCTCGGGTAGATTGGTCTTTTCATTGTAGTCAAGCCTTCACCTGACTGGATGAGTCTCACCCACATTATGGACAGTAATTTGCTTTACCCAAAGTTTACCAATTCAAATGTTAATTTCATCCAAAGCACTCTCCATGTTGACACATAAAATAAACCATCACAATTGGTAATGTGAACTATTCCAAGCTTTCTGTGAACTCTGAGGCTTTTTCTGCTTACTCCGTCCTAGTGGTTCTTTCCCCACATTTGATTAGTTTCCATACTCCCATATACTGATTATACTCAGCTGAAGATTTGAGGGAGCCCTGTGAACTCTAGCAACTTTGGCCTCCCTGAACTCTCAAATTTATCTTCTCAACTCAGGGTCATCCCCAAGATCCACCTTGATTCACCTCTTTTTGCTGAGGCCTGGAAACTCTCTTTAGAGAACAAACTGGATAATCATAGGTCACCTTGTTTGTTTATTCTCTCTCAGGGCTCACAGTCTTTTCCTGCCTATTTTCTAGTATCTGAAAAATGATTGTTTCATATGTTTTGTAGTTATTTAAGGGAAGAGGTTAAATCTGTTCCTTGTAACACAATTTGGCCAAAAGAAGAATTTCTTCTTTGTAAGATTTTCTTTGTAAAAAGGATTATGCTGCTATACATAGTTTATTTTTTAAATTTTTTTATTTCAGCATATTATGGGGGTACAAATGTTTAGGTTATGTATATTGCCCTTGCCCCACTGGAGTCAGAGCTTCAAGCGTGTCCATCCTCCAGATGGTGCGCACCGCACCCATTACGTGTGTATATACCTATCCCCTCCTCCTCCTCCCATCTGCCCGATACCCGATGAATGTTATTACTTTTGTGCACGTAAGTGTTGATCAGTTGATACCAATTTGACGGTGAGTACATGTGGTGCTTGTTTTTCCATTCTTATGATACTTCACTTAGTAGAATGGGTTCCAGCTCTATACATAGTTTTTAAGAGATGACCTCTTGATGATTTCTGAAGATACATAAAGATAATTCTGGGATATTCATTAAATTTGATTGCCACCTCACAGATCTATGTTGGGAAAAAATAGTGCTCTTAACTTCAGCAAACCTCTCTGTGCTGCTAATTTTTTGAGACTGAATAAATTACTCATCCCCTCTTAGCCTCAATTTCTCTATGTATAGAATGGTAATTAAATCTGATACTACCTGTGAAAATACCTAGTACATAGAATACTTAAATATATTAGAATGACTAAAAGAACCCACAGGTTGCTGGGGTGAGGTAGGGGCAGGCAGAGCCAGGAATATATTCCAGGAATTATTATATTCTCCTGGAGCTGCCAGAGTAACCATAGTACATGAGCTTGAAAGGAAGGCCGGATTTGTGGCCAAAGTTCCAATCTGAAGGCAATCTACTGGAGAATTCCCTTTTGCTCAGAGAGGCTGATCTGTTCATTGTGTTCAGGTTTTCAACTGATTAGATGAGGCCCGCCCACATTATGGAAAGTAATCTGCTTTATAGAATGGTCATTTCACAGAGTTTTGGGTTTTGAATCTCTCAGAGTCTTGCTTTCATCTGTTTAGGAAAATAAAACAATAGATGATGATAGTACCTTCCTCGTATAAATTAATGCAAAGATAAAATGAGAAAAAAGTGAATAAAGTGTTTTACACATGGATACTTTTTTTAAAAAAAAATAAGGCTAACCTCATACATTGCTGGTGGGAATGTAAAAAAATGTAGCCTCTATGGAAAACAGTTTGGTGGTTCTTAAGTTAAACATAGAATTTTATATGACCCGATGATTCCACTCATAAATATATATATATGTATATATATATACATATATATATATACACCCAAAAGAATTGAAAATAGGTGTTCAAACGAAAACTCATACATGAATGTTCATTTACAATCACCAAAAGGTATAAATAACCCAAATGTCCATCAGTAGATGAATGGATAAACATATGCCATATATCCATGCACTAGAATATTATTCAGCCATAAAAAGAAATGACAGACTGATGCATGCTACTACATGAATAAACCTTGAAAAACATTATGCTAAGTGAAGGAAGGCAGACATAAAAGACTACATACTTATGATTTAATTTATACGAAATATTCAAAATAGGCAATAGAGACAGAAAGCAGATTAATGATTGCCACGGCGTTGTGGGTGGGTGGGAATGGGAAATAATTGCTTAATGTGTATGGAATTTACTTGTGGAGTGATGACTGTATTCTGGAACTAGATAGTAATGATGGTTGCACAACATTGTGAATGTATTAGATGCCACTGGATTGTGCAACATAGTTAAAATGATAAATTTTATGTTTGTGTTTTACTACAATAAAAACATAAAAGGCAATTCAGTAGTTAATAGAAGTTATTTTTTTTTCTTTTTCTGCCCTAAAAACCCATACTGCTAGGATCATGTCTGTATAGTCCATTGACCAGTTAAGCCTTTGGCTGCCCAGAATGGTGGATCTTTGGAACATGTTCTACTCCTGCCCAAGCCTGGTTCTCTCAGCCAGGGATATCCACTAGGGACTAGGCTTTTTTTTTTGTTTCTTTGTTTGTTTTGTTTTCTTTATTGAAGTATACTTTACATATCATGCCTTCACTCCATTTTAAGTGTACAATTAAATGATTTTCAGTGAATTTACCAAGGTGTACAGTTAATCACATAAATCAGTTTTAGAGGAATTCCTTTCCCCTATTGAGACCCCTAATTCCACTCCCCAACTACTTTTCAAGCATGTCCCACCCCTCCACAGTACAGAAGTGCTATGGTTTTTAAAAGGGGAGGCTGCACTAAAGTGTACCCTGGTGTGCAACCAATCAATGTGAGTGTAGGAGAGCACTGGTGTAGTGTGAGAAATGTAGAAAAAGGAAGCAAGGGGATAGAGTGCACACTGCAAATATGCAGAATGGTAAGATGCAAGATTATCATTTCTTTAAGTTGAAAATCATTTACAGTAAGCCATATTTTATACAGCAAACAGGTTCAATTGGGAAAACAGTTTTTGACTATGCTAAAGTGTGATTTTTCTGTATTTCTTTTCTATATGTGGATGGGAATGCTCACAGAAAATATGTAGTTAACAGGAGGAAGTTTCTCATTCAGTTATTATTTGAAAAAATATTTTCTCTAATTTACATTTTGACTTATTGACAATATAAAAAAACATGTATTCTTTCTTCGTATCAGATCAGAATAAAAACAATAAGAAATATTTTTGTAATTGCAATACAAGCAAAAAGAATTGTAGGTATTATATATCTGCTTTCCCTTAAAATATAGTCTAAATGCAAAAATGACATATTTCTCATTCCTTTCCTAAAATATATTTCAGTTACCAATTGATACTGAATGTCCTTCCTTTGTGTATATGTTTTTGCATATGTACAAACACATACATGTATTACAGGCATATGGTGGATAAAAGATATAAATAAAAGAAATTCTCAAATCTAGCCTCAGGATATAACAGTTTTGATATCATGAAAGGCTTCCAAAGGCTATATAATTATATACAATATATATATAATACTTCCACCGAATTCCATACCACCTAAGTATATTAAGCTCTTATGTAATGACTTGAAAATAAGAGTATCATTCATTAAAACTTTACTCCCTAGAATGATATATATTCACTTTGCTTTCAAGGTTATAAGTCATATGTAAAAGAAATGCTATTTTATTTTCTTTAGACAATACTTGAGATCTGTTTTATCAGTGAAAAAAATTCATTTGATTATCCTTCATAGTAAATTTTATTATGGGAAAAATTACATTAAGCTTTTAAAAGTTGCCTAGGTATTTATGTGCTTGGATAACCACAAAAGTACTTTTGTTTAAGATCTCCTACATGACATGCAAATGGTCTTCATAAAGCAATGCTTGATTTACCCTATTTTAAATTAAATTCCTATGACTTTTTGTCAGTCCACTGGATAGGAACATGGAAAGTGACATATTGAATCAGTCCATTGTTTCATCAAGCAGACTATTTTGCTTCCAATGATAGTCTATAAAATGGGACTTTAGAGAAAAATAAAGTATACTGCACACTGTGAATTATGAAAGATCTTACCTAATATTCCTGATTTAGTGCCATGTAGGCATTTCATTGTGAACTCAAAGGTCAGAACATTGCAAAAGTTTTACATTTTCTTTACCATGGAAGTACTTCAAGTGCATTTCTTATTTTCAACTAACAGCAGTTTATGTGACAGTTTAAGGGTTTTTTCTTTTTACCGTTAATAGATTTTATATTTATTATAAGTTATAAAATGGTACATTTCCATATTGAATTTAATTTTATATATTCTGTAAAAGTCTGCTTTCATTGTTTTTAATTGTGACTATTTCTTGGAAATGTTTATATGGCTCTGAATAGTTTCAACTACTCTAAATTGAGCAGTATCCATTTCAGTTAATCTTTTCTATGACTAAAGGTTGGCCGCTTCTTCAATATAATCAAAGAACATCTGTATGTTAGTTACAAGAAAGCCTTAACATACAGGTGGAAAATTGAGGGATATATGTGTAGGGCAATCTCAATATATTTGCCTCCAAGATTTTTTCAATACATGTTTACTTTAATAGCAAGAAATGACATCAAACAGAAGTTTTCATAACTTACAGTAACATTGGCAAAGTCTGCGCTTCACCAATACACAACATTCACCTCAAGCAGTACTCAATTTCACATCCTGGGAACAGAAGCAAAGTGACTTCACTTCTCATATTCTAGTCACAAAAAATGATTTTCCACAGTCTTGTATTGAGAGCTACTTGAAAGAATAATGGATACTTACAGAAGATACTTATATGAAAAGTGTAGATGTAATGCACTTTACGTCTCCTCCTTAATTCAGGTACAAAAAATAACTTGTATGGAACAGAGTTAACTTTTCTCACAGAATTATTGGAATTAAAAAATCCAGATATTTTTCCTAGAAACTACATCATACGATCATGTTCTGTTAACACTATGCTTAAGGTCAAGGAATCTGAAAATACATTTTTGTTTTAATCTTATTACCTTTGGATGAAGTCTGGTAAGATTAGATACAGGTCAAGAGAGAGACCTAGAAAGTTTAAAAGTTTTATTTCACTCATAGCCCCCTGGGGAGAACCCAGTACACCAGGCAAGGACACTCAAGGGACAAAAGGCAGAGAGAAATAGGGGAATTGTCAGTGCACACTTTTAAAGTGTATAATTTAAAACTATATAAGGACTCCAGATGTCTATAGGTGAGTCACAATTTGCTTAGGAGTGTTTAATAGGCTAAGTGTACGTTAAGCATCAATTTACAGAAAATACAAGTATGGTTGATATAATTATATAACTATCCTTAAACATCATTATTGTTTTAATGATGAACATGAATATAATTCATATATAAATTAGAATTGGAATTTATCATGCATTTTAAAATTGGCTTTCATTTGCTTCAATGCATTGTTGCAAATAAAAGTTCCTTAGTATTTTTTCCATTTACCTTCTCAATTTGCCTCAGAAAAATGTACGTATAATTAATGCCTACCATTAAGGACGTATAGAGGTTACATTAGATAATTGGTGAAAATATCCCAATATTTTCAGAAAATCTCCTGTCTCAATTCTAAGATTTATTAGCAGATTTTTCCTGGGTCCTGAGTGCACCATGACAATTTTTTCAACTTATAAGTATATGGTATCTTAACTTATTCTGCAGAGACTTAGTTGATCTAATTCTTAACATATGACTTATCTTTAAAAAGTCACAAAAAAGTGATACAATTGCATTAATATGATAAATAGTGTATGAAAATCTCAGATTAAATTTAAAAAGAATTAGTATGCATTTAACCTTTCTAAAATAGAAAACCAAAGTTAAGTAGTGATCAATAGGGAACCAAGAGCTTTTGTTTTGTTTTCCTTTCTTATATCTTATTGTATTATTCTTAAAAAAATATTATTTGGAAATTGATTTAAATTGAGATTGTCAGCATAGGACGGAAATAAAAATGCAGTACTTTAAGTGCCTAAGAAGGCAATTCATTCCAACCTTATTCATTTATTTTATTTATACTCTACAGTGACTATAGCTTAAGTGAGTTCACTACAGAGTTCCAGACCATACTATATGGAGTAGTTACCAAAATACTGAATCAAAGACTGTCTTTATAACATTTAAATTTTAGCAATCCATATACTTTGTTCCCTTATTCAACTTTTAAGCAGTTTGAGTCTGATAAATTTGTAAGACCTGTTATGATTGTCCCTGTGCCTGCTTCTCCACCCTCATCTTTTGCCTCTTTCCTTTTTGATCATCAAATCCAAGCTGCGCCCCCTTCTTTGCCTTCATAAGCATTGTCTCTGCCCTCAGACTCTGCCCTAACTCCCACTCCCCATTCTCTTTTCCTGCTCTGGCTGACTGATGCTCATCCATCATGTTTACCTAAAATGTCTGTTCTTCAGAATTGCCCTCCCAAATTATCTTTTCTATAGAAGATTCTTTCTCTTTTCTATCATGGTACTCTACTAGATTTTTTGGTGACATCATAATTTCAAATATTATTCATACATTATTTTTTTTGTACTTAATGTTGTCTTCCTTACAACATGATAAATTCCAGCAGGACAAGGAATGTTTACAACACTGTAAATTCAGGGCTTAGCAAAGTGCTTGGCGAACAGTACAATTATTGTGAATCAATGAATGAAAGTTACTGAAAGAGAAGGTGTGGGGAAAAAATTAAAGAAATAACTGATTCTTTGAAAGATGCAGCTATTAGTCTGTTTATTGAATGGGTGGAACAAGTCTATCAAAATATTCTATTAAAAGTAATTTCTCCCTTGCTTCACACAAGTGGCAGGGCAGCAATTCTAGGTGAGTGAATGTCCTCCACTGATTCAGGCTTTCCCTTGAGTTGGCTTCCCAAGGTCCAGACTAGCATGCTGATGGTGACAGTGCAGAGTTAACAGAGCCAGGACATCAGTAAATCTATTTGGTCTCATTTGCAATTATGTTCTCCAATTTCTTTCATACATAGACATTATTTTTTGCTCTCCATTTTTCTGATTCCTCTATCCAACTATTAACTCATTCTGTACAAGTAGCAGTATTGAAAGAAAACTATATGCATGATATAGTGTTATTATATACAAAAAGAAGACAGTTAAAATAAATGGTATTGACCATATGGTCTTATGATGTAAGAGTAAGTCAAATACTTAGATTTGATCAGATTTAGAAGATTCAAAAAGCTCCCAGAAAGCTGATTTATATTTGTCTTAAATCAAATGCCTTGTGCATATCTAACTGTGAAGTTCTTTCTGTGATTAGTATAAATTATTTTTCAAAACTTTCAAAAATTTTATGATTCCCTGTTAGTCAATGATTACAAGATCCTGTGTGCTGCAGAACAGCTCATGGACTAGCCATGCCTTGTATAATTAATTCCAAGATAATAACAGATAAAGCCTTTCTAACAGACTACCAGTGTGGAAAAATAAAAATGTCTTCTAAGAATGTTCCAAACATAAAAATGTGTGTTTTTCTAACTATAAATCAAAATAGAAATAAATCTAGACAAAAAAACAATACCTGAACTTCCTTATATCCTTAGAGAAGTTCAGGAAAGCATAGCTGCAGAGTGCCTACCTTGCTGACCACTACTAATGGGAATATAGTCCTGTACATACTCTCAGGACAATCTTTGGAAGTTGGAATTGCTTACCACAAAGATAACAGTCTAAGAAAAATTCCAACAGAACATCATGAAACAAAGATAATGTTAAAAACGTACTAAAAATTTAAAATTTAAAAATATCTAGAGAAACATGACATTGGAAGACTCAATATTATTAAAATTTCTATTCATCCCAGTGAGCTACATAAATAATGTGATTCCAATGAAAATTCCAGTAGTTTTTTATGAAATTGATGAGATCATTTTGAAATTTTTATGACAATGCAAAGAAGTAGAATTGTAAAAAAAATTCTTCAACAAGAAAAAATATATAGAAAACAAACTACCTCACTGAAGACTTACTATAACACTCCAACAATCTTTAGTGGTGTTAGCGTAACAATAGGCAAATATAATAATGGAAGAGTGGAAGAGTCTAAATAGACTGATGTATACACAGGAAATTGAATCAAAACAAAGGTGCTACGTCAACTTAATGTGAAGAGGACACACATTAAAACAAATGATGATAAATGCAGTTGTTATCTGTATAGAAAAAAGAGCCTCAAACCTACCGTATACTATACAAATAGTAATTCGCTATGAATCATAAACCTAAATATATAAAGGAAAACCATAATGAGTCTAAAAGAAATTACAAAACAATATATTTATAATCTTTGGATAGATTTTATTGATGAGACAGAATCACTCACTAGCGGATAAGAACATATATGAAATTAATCAACAAAATTAATATCAGCTTATCAGATAAATTAATAGGCAATGATAGACTACCAAATATTGCTTTAGTTATATCTGTCATTGTATTCATATTGCCAATATATAAAAAACAATTATGAGTTATCAGTAAAAAGATAACTGAATAAAAGGGACCAAATAGTGAAGGGACAATTCATAGAGGAAAATATACACATAGTCATTAAACACTTGAAACGATTCTGCACATAATGTCACCTGAAAATGTAAATTAAAAGCACCATGAGATATCAAACCCACTTGTGTTACTAGAATCAAAAAGACTGAAAAAAAAAACAGCTATCGAGGAGGATATAAAATTACTAGAATTCTTATAAATTAACAACTGACAGCATAAAATGATAAAATTATTTTGGAAAAACTATTTGACAATTCCCTGTAAAGTTAAATGTTTACATATTCTATGACCAAACTGTTTCATAACTAAGTTTTTTACCTAAGATAAATAAAAACATATGTTCTCAAAAGAATTTTGCTAAATGTACATAGCACCTTAAAAAGTCAAAACTGGAAACAACACAAATGTCCAGCAATGGAACAAAGGATAAGTAAATTGTGGTTTGTCTCTAACATGGAATACTACTCCACTTACCAAAGACAAATAACTACTTATACAAAACAATATGCATCATGCTTACACTGTATTCATTAAAAGAAGCCAGATCCAGAAGACTATACAAGAAATGATTCTATATAATAGGAAAAACTCGTGTGTTGTCATAGAAATTAGAAAATAGTTAATCATCTAAGGAGGGAATCAAATGTTTTATATATTCTTTTGTGTGATGTTATATGACAGTTTAAAATAATCAAAACTCATCATATTTAAAATTTAGTATCTGTGAATTTTATTGTAGGTAAATTATACCTCAAAAATATAAAACATAATTAAGAAGCTTTTCCATATATTAATATGGAAATATTTTTAAATATACAATATGCAAGCAGAAGGATAGAAAATGGTACTTTATACCCACTGTTTTGTATAATGAAATGGGAAAATAGAATATATATTCATATCTGCTTAATTTGCTTGCTTATTTAATAAAGAAAAACTCTGGAAAGTTATAAAGAAGCCAATTAGAAGTGGTTACCTCTGAAGGGATAGGTAATGAAGTATGTAATAAAGATGGGGCAAAAGTATTAACAATGCATTTATTTTAATATTTTTACTGTATAAACTACTGTTACGATTTTTGGAATCATGTGAAAGTGTCAATCAATTAGAAAAATATAAGGGGGGAATATATGGTAAATAGCATTTTATGAGACATTCCTTAACATTTTAACAGTTTTTAAAAAATGATTTTATAGTTAGATTAGTCCATTAGTTTGATGTTGTTCAAGGAAATATCTTTCTTTGATAAAAGAAGGTAAGATCAGAAATAACATATTGCTCCCTTAAGAAAATGTAGACCCCTTTATATATCATAAGTAATATATATGATTGAAAAGCTGAGATTTAGTTAGCTATAATGATTGCAAAGTATGGATAAATATTAATAAAACATGATCATTTTCAGTCTTTGTTTTCTTGATATTTATTTTAATCAATAGCATATGAACTGTAATTATAATATTTATGTTTAAGCATTCAAATTAGAATTCTGCTGAATGTTGTAGGAAAAATACAAAATGCTAATACTGTAAGAACTAATTTGCACTGATTATAGCTGCATGAAGAACTCATAAAAGAAAAAGAATTTTTAGAAAGCATTTGAAATTATCCCCACTGTTCCCCTTTAACCATCATTGAACAATAAAGTGTACACAATGGGAAAATTAACAAGACTACTTTGGTAGCAGCAATTCAATTAAATCATGACTATTTGTCACCCAAATGTAACAAGATATTTATTTTTCATCACTATATATATCTCTATGTTGATGCTTTAATTTTTACATTAAACATGCTTAATGTTTAATCAGTATTATATGTTTGGGAAATCTATGAACAGGATAAAATTTAATATATTTCATTATATAACTAAAATATATAATAAATCATATGCTTTCAATATATAGTAACAAAAGAACATTAACATACATTGTTTAATAGCCCATATTAAATAGTCTGACTATACCTGAGCTACTCACATTGGCAAAATATGTTATTCAATATTTCATTAAAACAAATCTCTCTCTCTCTCTTTAGTTTTTTTTTTTTTTTTTTTTTTGAAAGTGTACTCTTCTTGATGTAGGGCAACCAATGACCTAGATGAAGAGGGAATTATTTTTTCTTCTTGGTCAGTAATTTTTTACATAGTATACACAATATCATTCTCTAGTCCAAGTATATCAAGTATTATTTTGATAGGAGTTATGTTTTTGCTTATTTCATATTTCATATTTTTGCTTATTTCATACTTATTACATAGCTAATAGCAATATTCAGTCACCCAAAAGTTTATGACTCCCTAAACACTTGCTGGATTATCAAAGTTTTTAAGCCATTCAATTTTAGTATATTTTCCATTTTAAGTTTTTCACTTTCAGTCTTCTGCTTTCTTTCATCTTTTAGCCTTTTTGCATCATGCAATTTTTTATCCCATGAAACTTTATAAACAGTATTGAGTGAAATTTTTCAAGACCCAAGTTTAGATAGGTCTAATATAAATAGTGAGCAATTAATTTTTATATCTCTCTTCTTACACATTCTTTACTAGTGCTGGTTTAGTTTCTTAAACACAAAATAGCAATGCATGACTCTGTTAAGCTTCTCTCTCCCCTTCATTATTCATCATGATCTTGATTTTTCTTTAGAAAAGCGTGCTTTTCTTACTTTCAATAGAATTTTTGCCAGGCTGTCTTCACCTGCTTGTCTTCCTTTCCTTCTCCATAATAAGAAACTACTGCAAACCTGGACAGAGAGTAAAATCCTGAGATTTCTTGAAGCCATTGAGAGAAATTTAATCCTTCCAGTGAGGTTGTTTCACTGGTCATATAAGCCCAAAGTTGCCAGTGTTCCTGGCAGAGACAATGCTTGCCTGCATAAGAACAAAACTTAGTTCACCCACACATATAAAAATATCCACAGGATTTTTTAAATTTCGGATTTAGTGAAGGAGAAAGTTTAATACAAAATAAACTAACCCATACTATGTAAACAAAACTAACAGTTTAAGACACAAAAGCTCTAAAGGATGTACACTGACTGGGTCCTGATATCATTCTCTAGTTTGTCTTTGCAAAAGAACTAGGGAATATCTTAGTTGGTGTGGTGAAGAGGTAATTTTTGTATTGATCTGAGCTTATCTCTTTTTAATGAATTATTGCTGTTCTAATTTTACCTGATCTTGTCAGAGTTAGAAATTCTGGGATGTTCATCCAATTATTATTTCAGTATTATGATGATAGAGATTTAACTTCTGCTTATGAACTTGCTGAAATGACTTCGCTTGAACATTGATTCTTATTAATCTCAGTAATGGCTGGAAAAAGTTGCAACATTGTTTTTCTAAACTAAGCTTATTTAGATAAGTTCTCACGTTTGGAGTTCAAATTTTTCTGCTTTGACACCTGAAATATTTATAACTTTCTTTGTTTTCTTCATTTCAGAGAATTGAGGGAGAAATAAAAGGTGTTTTGGCATAAAAGTCTCTTCCTTGGAGTAATACCTGCCTACCTCCTCCTTCCCATTAGAGCGGTACTGAAACTTTCTGCACAATATAATCAAAAATCCTCCTGCACATTTTAGCCTGAATTTGCTTTGGGTCAAATTTGCTTAATCTGTTTGCACTGAACACCAAATATGTCATATTTTATCATTATATAGAATATGGAATGATCTCTTGGATCCTTCAATCCACTAGCAAGGGGCAGAGTGTCATTTACTGTATAAAGATTTTCCCAATTTGAGAATCTAATTAACTATCTAAGAAGGAATAAGTTCCTACTAAATATTGACTAAATATGATATTGATGACAATGGTAGGTTACTTTTTATTTTTACTTAGGCTTCCCCTTTTAGACAGGCAGCAAATTTGTGGAGCAGGAAAAGTTGTCAAAATTATACAGAATCAACAAGGAGCTGGAGTAGTTCTAAGGCTTTCACTTCTTCATCTGAAGTCAATAAGATGCATTAATAGTTGAAACAATATTTGGGATGAATGGGAGTTTATGTTGTAATGCTCAAAATAGAGATGAAATAAAAGTCAATTTGCAAACATTGGGTCATGATGGTACATAGAGTAGATAGGGATGTTGCTGAGAGGAGGGGAGATGGTGGTTTATGTTCAGAACAGTTGGGTAGACCAAACTCTCTGTATCATACCATGTAAGCTCTATCCTTAGTGAGCTCAAACTTCTGCTGTAGGTCATTTCTCCTATCATATGGAGTATCAGTGCAGAATGATGAGCCTCACTCTCTTACATACCTGAGCTGACTGATTTGCATGTATTGCTTATTTGCTTTTCTTCTCCATTAATATTAATTTTTAAAAAATCCTTCCATTATGTCTTTACTTCAATCTTCTTTAAAGTATCTCCTAGTATTAGAGATGTTCCATTAACATACTATTCTAGGATTTATATATTTCATCATATCACAAAAGTAAAATTTTAGAAACTGGAAAAGACCTTAAGGATATGATTTTTTTTTCACTTTTGCACTGAGATACAATCACATATCATAAAATCTACCTCTTTAAAGTATACAATTCTGTATTTTTTAGTATATTTACATAGGTGTGTAACAATCACCATGATCTGATTTAAAAACATTTTTCTCATCACAAAAATAAATCCCATAGTTATTAGCACAAACTTCCCATACTATTACACCATGCTAATAAACTTGAATCGATAGTCTCATTGTAGTTTTGATTTGAATTTTCCTAACACCTAGTGATGTTGAGCATATTTCCGTGTGCATAGTGGAAAGCTGTCTATCTTCTTTGGGGAGAAGAAGTAATTTAAGTCATTTAAGTAGTTTTCCCATATTTTAAATTCAGTTATTTTTCTTTTTATGTTTGAGTTGTAAATGGCCTTTGAATTTTCTGGATATTAGACCCTTACTAGATACATGATTTGCAACTATGTTCTCCTATCTTGTGGGTTGCATTTTTTTCTTTTTTAAATTTTTAAGAAAATTTAGTTATTATGGATACACAATATTTAATATTAACTATTGTTACCCTATTGTACTACCAAACACTATGTTGTCTTATTCCTTCTAACTGTATTTTTGTACCCATTAAGCATTTCCTTTTCCTCTCTTTATCCCTCGCTCCCTCCCTGCTATCCATACCAACCTCTGGTAGCCATCATTCTTATATCCTCATTAATTCAAATATTTTAGATCCCACATATGAGTAAAAAAATGTGACATTTGTCTTTTTTGCCTGGCTTATTTCAATTAGCATAATATTCTCCAGTTCCACCCACGTTGTTGCAAATGGAAGGTTTTCATTTTTATGGCTATATAATATTCCATTGTACATATGTACCACATTTTCTTTGTCCATTCATCCATTGATAAACACGTGGGTTGATTCCATATCCTGGCTATTGTGAATATCTGCAATAAACATGGGATTGCATATATTTCTTTGATATATACTGAATTCCTTTCTTTTGGATATATACCCAGCAGTGGAATTGCTGGATCATATGATAGTTCTATCATTTCCTTGATAGTATCTTTCGAAGCACACAAGTTTACAATGTTGATAAAATTTATTAAAATTAGATAAAATTTATCTAATTTTCTCTGGGTGGGGCTGGGTTGGGTGAGCATGGCCTCACACTCCACAAAAGCTGGTAAGGTAGCTGTCTTGGCAGGGGCCAAAGGTCCACTCCCAAGCTTCTGTATAAAGCCATCATGGAGCGGGTGGAGGAGCTGAAGGTGCCCCACCCAACCAGGACATCTGCTTGTGCCCTTAGGGGTCATCTAAGGTTCACAATATGGCTGCCAGGAGCAGGTTTTGCTCTTCTCTCCCTCCCCTGCTCTGCAGTCTCCATTTGGCATCTGCCATCAGGCAGAAGCTCAAACTACGTGAGCTCTGCTATGATGGAACTGTGGGCTGAGAGCTTGCCTGTCCAGGATCCTGCCCTGGGTTAAAGCATGACCTTCTTGTAGGAGGAGGGGTGTTCCGTGAGTGAGTTATGGCTGGGATCCACACTGCACTCTTTTCAGTTCTGCCCATGTGGGCTTCCTCAGCCTCTGAGATTGGTTCACAAATCTTCCCTCTGTGCCCCTGAGCAACATCATTGAGTCCTGGGGATTCAGGATCTGGCCTGCAGGCCTGTCCTGGGTCCCTGAAGCTCAAAGCCCTGACTGTGCCAGGGAGATGTGTGCTGGTCCTGAGTTGTCGATGGCGTGCTTGATCAGGTTTGATGTCCCTCTGCTTTGGGGTGTGTCCTACTCTGATGGAGCAACCGAGAAAGCAGCACCAGGGAGGGCCAGTGAGCAGGGAGCTCATAGTATAAGCACCCCTTAGTCTGCTTAAGGTTGTTTAATAGGAAAAGTTTGAGCCCCACTCTCTGTGAAAGCCTCAGTGTGGTGGATGCACCAACAGAGGGCAAGCAGCCATTCCCGAGAGCCCCAGCTCAATCATCTCTCTCAGCAGCCATGAGAGGGGAAGAGAAACAGGAAGAAAAGAGTTTGGATGAAGCAAAGCTAGCACTCTGGTCATCTCTGTCTCTCTCTCTGGAAGGTAGCCCATGTGGAATGTCCAGGCTCTGTTGTCATGCAGATCCCCTGGGACCCACCAACCCCTGTGGCTCCTGCAGTCTGGGCCCAAGGTGGGAAATGTTTCTGTGGGAGCAAGTGAGATGAAAACTGAGGGGCTGAACCCCCCTGGGGAGGCCAAAGCACATGGTGGGTGGTGAAGCAATATGGTGCCTGCCATCTGGGCTCGGGCCTGTGGTGAACAGGAAGTGACCCCAAAAGGCCTGGCAGCCTGGTGTTTTGTCCTCAAGAAGCTCCCAGTTCACTGGTGGCAGCAGCTTTTGGGCCTGTGAAGGTAGAAAGGCTCTCCAGCAACTCAAGAAATAGCTGACTGCCAGAGATGTGAGTGATGGAGGAACAAACCACCTACCTACCCTTTTTGCTAGACTTTAACCTTTTGGGGGTTGATCTCTGATGATACCTTGCTCCTTCTTGTTCTGCTCCACAACTTCTTCCTGTGGAATCTCTGGTAGGTTCTGGCACTGTTTCCTCAAAATTGCACCTGATCTATGTTTGTTTTTTTTATTTCTTTTTCATCTAAAACTTTTTGTTCTTTCCTTGATGAACTGGCAGCTGATATATCAACCATCTCGTCTCTGCTTCCCTCAGTTTCTCTATTGATTGATTGATGGATTAATTGAGACACAGTGTCACTTTGTTGCCCAGGCTGAAGTGCAGTGGTCATAGCTCACTGGAACTTGAACTCCTGGGCTGAATCCCAGCCTTATCTTTTTTTCCTAAATGTTCAATGCCCACTGTAAACCTTTGGTTAATTTTCAGAGTTTGAAAAAATAATCTGATTTAACCACTTTTGCCTCTTTTATGTGGATCAAATTTTTAGATGTCCTCTTTCTGGCATTTTCACTGATGTTATACAATTACCTTCATTTTTTAATTGAAATATCATTAGCCATAGGCTTAAATAAGTTGTCCAAAACAGATATGTAGTGTCATTTAATCAAGTCCCATCCACAAAATGTGTGTGACACACAAAATTCTAAAATTGTGTACTATTACTGGGCTTCTGGAGTAAATTGCCCATGATTATAAAGAGCCATTCTCCACATATTGTGTCAATCCAAATTCTATACCTTTGACACAATTGGGGGGGGGGGAATTGCGCTTTAAAACAATATCAACTTGATTACAGTTTTCCAGAAAGTCAGTCAGTATGATGATTGTGTTATATGGGCTGTAATAGTATATGCCCATTCTGTATTTCTTTGAGAATAATGTTACAGAATAAAAGGTAAAATCTTTCTTTTAGTTTTCTTACTTTTCTCAAGTGACATATAGACTCTTTTCTGAATTGCTTGGTCTTTCCATTAAGTGCGATAGGTAACAAAGGTGTGTGTGGTTTCC
Source organism: Lepilemur ruficaudatus (assembly GCA_963574885.1). Lineage (NCBI taxonomy): Eukaryota > Metazoa > Chordata > Mammalia > Primates > Lepilemuridae > Lepilemur > Lepilemur ruficaudatus. The sequence continues at coordinate 9,044 of CAUYRT010087335.1, read as the reverse complement.
ATTTTCGGAAAGAGGGACTTGGAGTATGAATAGATGCTGATCTAATTTCATTCCTCTTTGATTGCATTGGAGTGGCAGGCATTCTTTATTTCACAATGTGGAAAGCATATGTGATGATTGAGATTGGACTGACAAGGAGGAGAAATTCAAGTTGTGATTTCTCTATTAAGCAAAGATCTTTTCAGAAGGCAGAAGAGATTGCTAGATCATAATATTAGCTCTCTATTTTCCAAGACTTTAGACAATTTCTAGAATTTCTGGTTCAAAAATGCAAACTCTTTTCTATCATTTCATAATATGAACAAAAGGCCAGAAAATATTTCTATCATTGCTAGTTAATCTATCTATAGAGACAATGGTTGCCTAATTAATATATTTAAAAAGTAGAATAATTAAAAAGATATGTTTTTATAGTCATATAATTTTTATGAGTATAAAATATTCTTCTCACATTAATTTTATTGAAAACATTTATTAGAATTTGCATATTTAAGGATATATATCTAACCTTACGCTAGTACTATCAAGTCACACAACCTCTCTTGTTCTCTCTTCTTAATTTTCCACACATATTTTGAACTCTTTCCTTGCTTCCAGTACTGTTGATAAAAGATGAATAAACTATGTACTTTGGATTCAAGGAATTTACCTTCTAGCTTAGGAGATATGGAAAATAACATTATTAATTTTAAATCCTCCCTATATCTCTCTGGCTTCCCTTTTTCAAATCCCTATGGATATTTATTTCACATTCATTAAATACCATACATACCTAAAAGCATTCAGTACATACTCTTCCCTCTCCAGAGTCCATTTTTTAAAGTTAGCTAGTTTACTTGTTTTAAATAATACGTATTAAGATTATATGACATGTCACACACTGAACTAAGAGAGCTAATTGTTAAAATAAGTGCAATTATATGACTGCACACTTATAACAATTTTATTGATGAACAACTGAGTCTTAAAAAAAATTAAGTAATGCATAAGTTAGGAATACTTTTAGCTTTAACTAACAGAAAATTCAAGTAGTATAGATTGATGTATATTTTCTTAATAAGAACATGGCTGCAAATAAATAGTTGCTGGAATCATTTTAGCAGTTCAATCATGTTAGTGTTAGAATCTATGCAATTATACTGGCCCTTTCCTCTGTTTCAATATAGCTGTCCTAGCTCAATTTATCAATTCTCATTCAGGCTCAAGGGCAAAAGAGGTCAAAGTAACAATGCCTATCCCTTTCATTAAGAGTTTGAAGCATAATTTCCAGGTGAGACTTATCCACAAAGGGATAGATTATAAAGAATAATTTCCACAAGGTAATAGATTATAAAGAATAATTTCACATTTTTACATATATAAGAATTCTATTTTTACAATCCCTTGGAATGAGCAACTGAGCATTCTCTAAGTTCACATGATTGATAGTGTTGAAACCTCAAATTTAGGTTAAAAAAATTGGGATTGTGAAAGATCCAACATAGCAGGCTTCCAAAAAAAAAAAAAACTTTGAAAACAAGACAATCCTTCCTAATTTAATTTAAAAAATTGTGAAAAATGAAAAAAAGAAAAAAAAAGAAAATAAAACTTTCTTACCAAAATCTCAATAGAGTTCTACTTTACTACTCTTTCCCAGAATGATATCACAGTGCTACTCTTTGTTACTCTTAATTCCACTAGAGTTTAGGAAAGTAAGTATCAGTTTGATCCATAAAAAGTTTCTTTTTTCAGAGGCCAAAAAACATTGTATATCATCAATTTTAAATCACTTAATCTGTATCCATTCTCCTTTTGACGGGCATTAGTTTGCATCCAAACAGGTTAGCTATAAATATTTTTGTACCTGTTTTCTTACAAAAAATGTAAGATTTACTTTATGTAGTGCTTTCAAATGTATTTCTTATCATTGCACAAATAGAAAATAATATTATTTAAACATTACATCTGGAAAAACAGATGTTTTAGATGTTTAGATGTTTAGATTAAAACAGATGTTTAATCTCAACTTTTATTTTTTCCAGGTCAGGGGAAGGCTCCACATGTGCACCCCTGGAAAATTTTTGGAAATGTCTCTGGAGAATTTTTAGAAAATCTGTCTAGGGATTTGGGCCTTGCCACAAATTGTGCCCCTGCAACACTGTCGTCCCAACCAATCTCTTCCATGTGGCATTCCCACTGAGTGAAGTACTGAATAGCCACCAAGATCCACATGCCAAACACTGCAGTGCGTGCCTCACAGGTGTTAGTGAGTGGACCTGAAGTGCTGGCTACCACAGGCACAACATCTGGACCCTTTTCTGACTATCAGTATATAATTTGCAGCACACTTGTTCGAAGTTTTGCTCCAGAGAATATTCTGCGCCTCTATTATAGTATTATTTTATTGCTAACTATTAGTCTACTATTATATAAAAACTAAATTGTAGCTTCTTTTTGTTTTTACTTTGTTTCTGTTCTTAGGATAATAGAAAGCATTCACATATTGCTGATTATGACCTAGGCACTTAATAAGTGTTTTCCACGTATTTATTCATGTAATCATCACAACTCTACCATGAGTTTATCCCTATTTGATATAAGAGGGAACCAAAGTATACTGAAGTAAAGAAATGTACCCAACGTTTCTCAACTAGTAGAACATGGATCCGGCATTTAAACTAACGCAGTTTGGCTTTCAATTCTCAGTTCTTAACCATCATGCATTTTATTATTTTCCTCTGTCTACACTGCTTGAGTGGTGTTTGTTATATCACATCTCCATTTTATACCTTAGAGAGATTTATACCTTCCATTTTTCTAATTTCATTGACTGTGTTGCTAACTGATTTCAACTTTTCTTCCTTCCTGCCTAAGGTTTTGAGAAAGACAGAAATAGCCTCTTATCTCAAGAAGCTGGCTTGGTACTCACAGCTTGACTATGCTATTCTCCTGTTAAACAGCAATTTCATAAAACACCAACATTAGAAAAGACCATGCCACCAATGTGATGCAACCAAACCACAGACCACTTCTGTAACCATGTCTGAACACAGATGAAATATCATGTCCAAGCACTCATGTGTGAAAACATACACAAACACGCACACACACACACACATCCCCTATAGGCATCCCCCTATCCAGGCTAACATGAGTGACAATTGCTATTTACTAGGCACAGATATAGCCTCTCTTCATTCTTCTTGCCTTCCAGATAAAATTATTAACATAACCAGTCATAGAATTTTCCTCACTCCCTTAGAACATCCAATCTATAACAAAACCCTATTTTCTTGAACTCCCTTCAAAAGTATTTAGCATAAATCCAAATTCTGCAATAAGCCCATTTTTATATTCTCTTATTGAGACTTCCCAAGATTCTCCACTGCATGAGGTTTCCCTCGCTGCAACCAGTCAATAAGGCCAACTGTAGGTGAATTCCTCCTTATCTTCGGCAAGACAGCATTGACAACATAAAGCCATAAATCAAATTTTAAATATTGCTTTGCTTATCCAATTACTCTTAAGTTCAAAATATTTTCATTGTGGTTTTAATCTCATTTTTTAAAATTTCTAATAGTATTTTTTTCATTGAATCTTTTAGAAGTATGTTTTTAATCTGTTTTTTATAAAGAACATATAATTTTTTTAAATCTAATCTGACAATCTGTCTTTCAATTTGTGAATTTAGTCCGGTCATATTGAGTTTGACTGATATCGTAGAACTTTTTTTCTTTATCACTATTTGTGATTTATACAATATTTACTGATTTTTTATGATTCTTGATTTCTTTTTCCTTTCCTTTTATGGGAGGATAATTTTTTTATTCTAATTTTTCTTATTCTCACTTGAAATGCAGAATTTTTTATTTCTTTTATGTTGTACTCATCATTTTCTTCTTAAAATTATCAGTAATTCTATGGTGCACTATATAATACAGTGGCTTTAGCATTCTTTACCATATTTTTCTTTAGATGCCATATTATCCCTAATTGCAGTTTTATTTCAAGTAATTAGAACTTTAGAATTCCAATGACCTTTCTCCTATCTTATCTATATTTTTGTCATGTATTTCAATCATGTCTCATTTCTTGTCTCCAAGTAAGACTTGATATAATGTTTTGTAGTATCATTATTATATTTGATTTATCCTTGAATACTACTTTGTTTTATCACTACTCTTTTTTGTGTTTTAGAAGACTTTGAGGGGATGACTTTCTGTCTACTTTCTATATAACATTTGACAGTCTCTTTTGTAAAGGTGCCTTAGTGTCAAACTCACTCAATGCTTTCTTTTTTTTTTTTTCAGCATATTATGGGGGTACAAATGTTTAGGTTACGTGCATTGTCTTTCTCCCTCTATCCCCCCGGAGTCAGAGCTTCAAGCGTGACCATCACCCAGATGGTGCGCATTGCACTCATTATATTTGTATATACCCATCCCCTCCTCCACCCTCCCATCTGCCCGATGCATGATAAATGTTATTCCTATACGTCCACTTATGTGCTGATAAGTTAATATCAATTTGCTGGTGAGTACATGTGGTGCTTATTTTTCCATTCTTGGGATACTTCACTTAGTAGAATGGGTTCCAGCTCTATCTAGGAAAATAAAAGAGGTGCTTTATCACCGTTGTTTCTTACAGCTGAATAGTACTCCATGGTATACACATACCACATTTTATTAATCCATGCATGTATTGATGGGCACTTGGGTTGTTTCCACATCTTTGCAATTGTGAATTGTGCTGCTATAAACATTCTAGTACATGTGTCTTTTTTATAGAGTGTCTTTTGTTCTTTTGGGTAGATGCCCAGTAATGGAATTGCTGGATCAAATGGTAGATCTACTTGTATCTCTTTAAGGTATCTCCATATTGCTTTCTGCGGAGGTTGAATTAGTTTGCAGTCCCACCAGCAATGTAGGAGTGTTCCTATCTCTCTGCATCCATGCCAACATTTATTGTTTTGGGACTTTGGCCTTTTGATAAAGGCCATTCTCACTGGAGATAAGTGATATCTCATTGTGGTTTTGATTTGCATTTGCCTGATGATGAGAGATGTTGAGCATTTTTTCATGTTTGTTGGCCATTATTCTGTTTTCTTTTGGAAAGTTTCTGTTCATGTCCTTTGCCCACTTTTTGATAAGTTTGTTTGATTTTTTTCTTGCTGATTTTCCTGAGTTCTAAATAGATTCTAGTTATCAGTCCTTTATCGGACATGTAGCTTGGGAAAATTTTCTCCCATTCTGTAGGTTGTCTGTTTGCTCTCGTGACAGTTTCTTTGGCTCTGCAGAAGCTTTTTAATTTGATCAGGTCCCATTTATTTATTTTTGTTGATGCTGTGATTGCCTTTGGGGTCTTCTTCATAAATTCTTTGCCTAGACCAATGTCTAGAAGAGTATTTCCAACATTTTCCTCTAGAATTTTAATAGTTTCACACCTAAGGTTCAAGTCTATTACCTAGTGTGAGTTGATTTTTATGAGTTGAAAGGTGCAGCCTGGTGATGGGCTTAAGAGAATAGCCTCTGGGCCAGAATGCATCTGCATGAGCCATAGCTCAGCCACATGTATAAGCTGGGTGGGCTTGGTCAAGTTATTTAACATCTCTTTCCTTAACTTTTCCTATTTGTAACATTGGTTGTATCATGATGATGATGATAATGATAATCATTATCCACTCCATGGAATTGTAGGGTGGGGATTAAACATACAGGTAAACTACATACAAATGCTGATAATATTTAAAACAAAGTCTTTCCTTGGCCTTCATGCTCAAATGATGGTTTATCAAGCTATGTAATTAAAGATTAATAGTTTCCTTCACAGTTTTAAAGATACTCCCACATTATCCAGCCTTCTCTGTTGTAGTAAAGCTTGCTATCAACCTGAGCATCATTCTTCTGGAGGCAATCTCCCTTTTCCCTCTGGATTTCTTTTAAGATTATGTTTTATTCATGACATTTGGTGGTTTTACTAAATTCTTTCTAGTTACGGGCTTTCTCTTTATTAAAGTACTTGAAAATTTGCTTTAAATACTTTATCTTTTCCAGTGCCCTCTATTATGTTAGTCAGGAATTATAATTATAAGTATATCATTTTTCTTATTCTATTCATTCTATCTCTCAATCATCCTTTCATAGAAATTACAAGGCAGAATTTAGGTCATTTAGCCTCATTTTAGGATAAAATGAGGTGATTTGTGAACTTTATAAAGCTGAATATTACATTTCACAATGACAATATAATAATTATATTATGACCACAAATGCATCAAGTAAAGTGGCAGAAACTTTAAAAAAGCAGAACTTCCAAAGAAAAATAGAAACACAATAATTATATGACATTTAAATCTCAATATATTTTAATTAAGGGGGCAAAAACAGAAATGATATTAAAAAGTCATTAATTAGGCAGATTTAAGAGACATCTAACAAACTACACCATAAAAAATGATGAAAGATCTACTCTTCAGTGAAAAATGACCATGTATTAGGATACAGAAAAATCTTGATAAATTCAAAGGAAACAGTAGTAATAATGATTACAGATAATCTACTTTGATCACAGTAATACAGAATTTAAACAAAAAATTAAAAAAAAGAGACTACCATGTAGAAACCAAGAAAATAATAAGAATTAATATAAAATAATAAATAGCATAATTTCAGAAATAATTTTGGGCTATTGGAGAAATATATAATTTTTTTAAATGGTATTAATTTAAAATTTTATATCAAAACCCCAATGGAACACAACTAAAGTACAAATTTCAAAAAAGTGAGATTCCAGGGAAGAAGGAGAGATGAAAAGAAAAGTTAAGTCATATAAGGAAGGAGAAAAAAATAAGGAAATGTGTTAAGGGGTTGCCTGCCACTTATCAACAACAGTTTGTTGGATATTGTCCCAGCCTTTTCTTGGAGGCCCTTTTAACTATAACTCAGGAAAGTTTGTTGGGGAGGAAGTGACAGTGCCTATTCGTAGGCACAGAGTAGGACCCTGGTGTTTCAGGTCTCAGCAATCAGAAAACCGTAGGGTGGTTGCTGAGAAATTAGAGGCACAGATATGAAAGTCAGCACAGGTGGGTTGTGAACTACAGTGAAGTAAATCACTAGCAGCTGAGCAAACAAGTGATCCATATCCCTGGATATAGATGGCCAAAGGAATGGTGTCTGATTTACAGAGAAATAAATAAATAAACAAACAAACAAACCACTTTTCACAACTCTGTGCCAACATATTAAAAACTGGAAGAAACAGAATTTACTAAAATCTGAGAATGTTGAGAATATCTACTCTAAACAGATCCATTTGAAAAGAAGTCATTGAGAAAGTTATAAAAGTGCTCTTTGTACCCTCCAAGCTACCTCCAATCCCATAAAAAATGCTAGATCCAGAACTCTTGTCCTGTTTACTTCTGTGGTTGTTAACCTTTCACTGGATACCAATCATTGTGAATTTTCCTTTCGGTACTGTTTATTTTGTATCCCTATATATTAGATAGGGACTACATACTTCTATTATTCAAGTAGAAGAAAATTCTACTTGAATTTTCTGGGAAAATGTTCAATCATTAGAAATAGTTTGAGCTTTTTGGCTCTCACTTTTAAGATTTGTTGGGTAGAATCAGAGCAAATTTTATCCAGTAGTAGAAAGTTAACTGTAGAAAAAGAAAGTCTAGGGTTAATTTTCTACTACTGAGGCAAGACATTCCTGTGTATTCCATACATTGCCCCTTGAATTATGAGTTTGGTACTTCAGGTTCTTTAACCATCCTAGCAAGTATGAAATTGGTATCTCACTGAAAATTCAATTTAAATTTTCTCACCACTAACATTATTGAGAACCTTTTTATGTTATTGTCCATCAGTTTATCTTCCATGTGAAAAGTCAATTTAAGTCAATTTAATATTTTGACCACTTTTAATGAGTTCTATGTTTTTTTATTATTGATTTGTAAGAGTTCTTCATATATTCGAGAAATAATTTCTTCATTATACACGTGTGGTGCAAATATTTTTCCTATTCTATCGTTTGCCTATTCATATTTGTATTGGTGTCTTAGATTTTCAGTATTTTTTAAATTGATAAAGTTCAATTTGTGAATATTATTTGTGATTTTGTTTTATATATCTTCTCCTATCAAGTTAATGAAGTTATTCTCCTGTATTTTTTCTATATGTTTCATTTAAAAAAATCTTATAAAGACTACAATATTTCTATCTGATGACATTTTCCTCTACTATTAAGAATTTAGGAGTCAAATCTATAATCCATCTCTAGCAAGTTATACAACATCTACTGACATATACTTTGTGTACTGAATTTATCCCTCACTTTATACTTAAACTATTTTCCCAGACCTTATTTTCCTTGACCTTTTCTAAATCCTACTCAATCAAAACATTAGTATTTAAAAACATTTTAAGCCACAAAACTATTTAGATAGAATATACAGTGATAAATAATCATAATAGGTAAAGGTAGATAAAATACTTAATTTAGTATATTTATAGAAAATTGATTCTCAAATTAAACCTAGACTCCATTTTCAAGACAAAAAGTATGATGTAATATAATGACTTAGAGATATAAAGTACATTCATGCTGTATGTATGCTTCTATTAGTATAAACAATCAAAGAGGATAAATCACGATACGATTAAAGTTGTTTACTATATGGGTGGATATTGAGTAGTTTTTAAATAATGCTCAGAGAAATACATAATTTTCATTGTATATCTATTTTACATAATTGTATAGTATGCATGTATTATCTGCTTAAAATATTTTATATTTAGAATATAAGTACAAAATATATTGGGAAAAGTTGTTTTTTCAAATACTCCTAACCTTGAAGAAAATTGATCTCTATAAAATTTGCTGCCTTGGGAGTTTAATCAGGTCTTACTAAAAGGGACTATTCATTTTTTTTTTTTTTTTTTTTTTTTGAGACAGAGTCTAAAACTGTTTCCCGGGCGTTAGATTGCCCTGGCATCAGCCAAGCCAACACCAACCACAAACACCAGGGCTCAAGCTAACCCACTGCCGAAGCCTCCCGCATA
>CAUYRT010087334.1:0-11779 GCA_963574885.1 Lepilemur ruficaudatus | reverse complement strand
GAAATAGAAACCAAGTAGTATAACTGTAAAATATTTTGATCATCTCAGAAGCAGTTAAAATAGTAATGTTGCCATGTGTCATTAAAATATGCTTATTCAGCGTTGGGTGCAGTGGCTCACACCTGTAATCTCAGTGTTTTGAGAAACTGAGGTGGAAGGATTGCTTGAGGCCAGGAGTTCAGACCAGCCTGGGAAACATAGCCAGACCTTGTCTCTACCAAAAAAAAAAAAAAAAAAAAATTAGCCTGGCACAGTGGCGCATGCCTGCAGTCCCAGGGGAAGCTGAGGCCAGAGGATCACTTGAGCTCAGAGGTTTGAGTTGCAGTGAGCTATGATCATGCCACTGCATTCAGCAGAGGAAGAAAGAAAAGAAAAAATGCTTATTCAGGCTTGAAGATATCAAATGTCCATCCTAAGTTTAATAAGATCTACACTTCTCTTGCATTCCAGGGTTGGCAAGCTTCCACCCAACACAGACAGACCAGCCCACGTCTCAATATGCAGGAGCACAGGAGACAGCCTTGCACTTGACTGGAACACACAGTAACACCACAGACTGCATCAGGAGGGGGGGTAGGTTGGGGGGGGAGTCAGAGCCACTTAGAGGAGTTGGACATCTCCGTTCTCATGGAAACACCCACGCGTGAGAGAATTCCATAGAAAGGTGTTTATTCTCTTCACAAATAAAAAGAAAATTAAGAACTAACTTTTTTGGTGTTTGCTGTATTTCAGGTACTAAGGGCTTTACGTACATTAAATCACTATAGCGAATCATCTTAATTTTATGACGTAGATATCATTATTGTCCCCACTTTATAGATGAAAATACTGAAGTCAGAGTAGATGCTAAGGTCACTGAGCTGATTAGAGCACAGACTTGAACCTGGGCTGTCTGGCTGCAGGTTCTGCGCCTCGCCATTCCCTGTGCGGCCTCACCTAATGAATAAGAGGAGGAGGGAGTGGCTGGAAAGGAGGTATGAACACATATTCAACGCTGAAAAAAACCTTTGCATTGCTAGGCAAGTATTAGAAAATTAAGAGTGAGGTTTGGTAGCTGGCTGGCTGGGGCAGATTCCATTCCTGCACCAAAGAGGCCGTCTCCACTCCTGGGCTGTGAACAAATCCCTGTCTGAAAGGCTGCGGCCACCATGTCATTTTGAGCTCTTGGTCACAAGATCACATGCAAAAAATACTAACTTTACTACCACTCAGAATGGATCCATAAACACACAGGGACTGTCAAATGGATTACGTATCTTATCCAGGCCATGCATTTACATTTTCATATTTCATATTCTCCTATTTACAGATAAAAATTTTTTTGGAGTTTTCACATCTATGGGATACATTAGAAAAAGAAGAGAATTATAAGTTACCTTTTCTGGGCCAGGCACCTGAGATATTTTATCCTCATTTATTCCTGTACCATGAGATAGGAAAAGAGTGTAAGTCCCACTTTTTTTTGTTTTTGTTTTTATTAACGAGGAAACTGAGGTAAGTCACTCGTCTAAGGACACAGTGGCAGCTGGAACTTAAATCCAGGACTGTTTGTCTGGATTTGTTTGTCTGTTTGTCTCCAATATCTACTATTTCCACACATACCACCACCTGGGGAGCATCTAGAAAGAAGAGCTGACCAAGGAGAAAGCTGACTGTGTCTCTGTGATTCTGCAGCCCATCAACAAGAGCGTTAAGGTTCTACCACACACAAGGCATGAAGAGCGAGAGAAAGCGTGTGAAAAACAGCAAAGCTCCTTGTTCAGAAGGACCTATCCCTTCACTTGAGTCCTGGTCTGGGGAGCCCTATCTGTCAGCTCCCATAGCCGGCCTAAGTTGGCATTGCAGGCTGTTTCGTTTGTTTTATAAACTATGAAGATATTACATAAGCACAGAAACCAAACAGTGGAGTTTGTAAGATTTGGGGGGAAAAATGTTTCTGGAGAAAAACGTTTTCTGTTAAGCCTGTGCGGTGCTTCCTGGCTTTAAAGGATAAGGATTTTAAAAAACAAACACAATCACACTCAATTAAGGGCACTATTTTGGTCTGTAGTTTTGGTTTTCCAAATACTTCCCAAATGTCAAAGATGTGCAGCAGAAGGACAAAAGGTGAATGATAGACTTCTTCCTCGCTGAAGCACAATGGCATTTCACCTCTTGTCCAACACTGCGTACAGCCACCCCCAGGACTCGCTTCTCCTTCTGATGAGGATACGCCAGGTGCGCAGGCCTCAGTCTTGTACCCTATAAAGTGGCCAGCAGAGTCGTGCCTGACTCACAGAGCCTCTCAAAAACGTGTGCTGAGGGACCGCTGTACAGAGCTATGCTTTCTTTACAAATTCAAAGCAATGTTTATTTCGAACAGTATCTGGCACCCAAGGCTAGAGAATAATTTGGACCTATCAATTCTCAAAGGAACCTACTCCGCCTTCTACAGCCAGTTCCAAGATCCATTGACAGATTGCTGCTGGCAGATTCTACAGACTGGAGAGAAAGAGGCGATGTCTAAAAACCTGGATCTCTATCAGGCATAATGAAACCTTTCTTCTTCAGTGTGAGTGCAGACAGGGAGAGGCCCAAAGCACTTCAGCCTCTTTAAATAGATTTTTATTCAACCTCAACAGCCCAATGCCAACTAAATCTGCATACTTTCTCCGAAAGATAGCTACTTTATTCCACAAAAGGGGACACTGCGCCAGTCTATCAGCCTGCGGTAAGTTCATTACATGAACCTAATCACATAATGCACAGCATATGTGGGAATTGAGAACTGAACGTTAGTTTCTCGCACACTCACATCTCCCTGAGTCATCGTGTTACATCACTCTGGCAGGGGCGTCTGCAGGAGGTTCTCTCCAGATGGAGTGCAACCACACTGGAGGGCTGCAGAGCTTGGGCTTTTGGAACGGAATTCTGGATGATTTCCCTTAATTCTCTTTTAAGTGAAACACTTGGGCAGATCGGTCATGGCTTGGAAGACTGCATATAAATACAGAAGACTGAAATAAAATACAGAGATAAGCATTTTAATCCAGTATATTAGATGTTCATTCTGGGTTTTCTAACAAAAATTTCCACCCTAAGTTTCCAGAATAAAGTGCAAGTAGTCAATTTCCCTCGACAGGCACACCACAGTTTCTAGGTAAAGACACTGCTGGACTACGTGCCACCTGTCTTATCACCTAACGTTCAAGAGTAGGCTCCCAGATAGCCATTTCTGCCAGTGATTTACACTCACCTGTGTTTCTCAGACCCTTCAATTCTGCTGCTGGCTCAATCGCCAGTCTGGAAGAAATGGAGTCACCTGCACCACCCCACACCCCTAGCACGCACCACGACCCACTAAGGCCTGGCCCACCAATCCTGAGTGCATCCTCATCTCAACACAGACTGAAGGGGAGAGTCAGGCAAAGACAACACAGAGACTAGGGCCAGTAACTGAGTGAAAACAACTTTTGAAGTACTGTCATCTTCTAAGACCAGGCATTCTTGGGGGCCAGGCTATGAACTGTAATGTGCTGCTACACAATGAGAAAAACAAAGACACTACCTTGTCTTTCCTAATTTTCTTCTTTTTCAGTTCAGGATAGTGGATTTTTGAATGTTCTTACTTGGCAAAATAAAAGAACTGGCAATCCTATATCAGCCTCCAGCATTTTGGGGAAAATTTTACTGCCCCGAATATCAGAATTCTGATCTAGACTGCCTTACTTAGACTTTTCCTATATTTAAACATGCATACTTTGGAAAATTTTTTTAAATGTGTGAAAGGCTTAAGATACATGATGGAACATGTATCCATCCATACATGATGGAAAAGTTGTTTTCACTCAGTTACTGGCCCTAGTCTCTGTGTTGTCTTTGCCTGACTCTCCCCTTCAGTCTGTGTTGAGATGAGGATGTACTCACGATCGGTGGGCCAGGCCTCAGTCGGACGTGGTGCTTGCTGGGGGTGTGGGGTGGTGCAGGTGACTCCATTTCTTCTGGGCTGGCGATTGAGCCAGCAGCAGAACTGAAGGGTAAAAAATGCAATCCTTAGAGCATTATTTTAATATCCAAAAGGCAAGTGACAAGTGGTGACATGGGCATAATTAAAGAAAGTTGGTTTCATTGATACCATAGAATATTACTGTCTTCACAGGGCTGTTATAAGGACCAAATTAGAAAACCAGGGAGGGGCTTTACCACATCTGACCTTCACATGTGTGAGACATCAGTATCTTCAACAAAGCAAAGAAATTTAAATCTCAAAGTAAGCTAAGGGACAGATAGAAAGATAGTGCCCCAACCCTGACCACCTACTAACCAGCTGTGCCACACAGGGTAAGTTTTTACCTCTCTGAGACTTTGTATTCTCATCTGTAAAATGGGGATAACTTTCAGGGTTGCTGTGAGGCCTTTTCCTGGCATATAGTAAGTGCCCACCAAATAGCAGTGATGACTAATAGAATATATTTTATGTGCACATAAAACTAAATTACTTATTCAGAATCACAAACCAGGTAGTGGCAGAGCCTAAAGCAAGAGCCCAGGTTTCTTATACTTACTCTAGTTTTTTTTGTAACATGTAGCGTTGCTGGAACAAGAGTAGGGGTGGGTGGGTTTCTACTGGATAAAACCATTTCAATCCAAACAAAATTAACAGCTACTTGCAATAGTTACATAAAAATAAAACAAAGATTGACAAATACATAATTTTATGGGGTTGTTTTTTGATACATACTTTTTAAAAGCTCATTTACCTGTTTATGCTAAATCTAGTGGGAGTCAAACAGGAGGAAGACAGATCAAGAATTCAGTGTTGCTAGATATAAATGGTTTTTGCAGCTTCTAGTCACAAAGTAATGGTATAAATGTGTGCACACACACATGCACCCACAGATTCATAGTAGATAATTAAGTATGCCTATGACATAGGCACCGCTATGAGAAAAACAGTAGTCCAGGTATGTTAGATAGTTGTAAATTTCTACAGTCAATTACTTTTTCCATTTTTTAAACTCTAAAAAGCTGCCCCTGTATTTAAATAACTTGTCAAATTACGCTAGTTATAACAGACTAAGTAATTCAATTCTATGAATATATCCCTTTGAAAATAATACTCCACTTAGACAACTTCCATTAAATAGGTCAATTATTAAAAACAATCTTTTTAGCTTTCCATACCCTTGTGAATTATGTATCTTTTAACCAAACCAGCTTCTGATCTGATTGATGATACAAAAATGAACATTTTGCTCTTTTATAATTTTACATAATAGTTCATCATCTCAAATCCCTAAGGATTTCTACTATGATCCTTTATACAAAGTCCAAGTAAATCTGATTTGCTTTTAACAGGCACTTACTGGACATACTCTTCTAGCCTGTGAATTACATGATACTATCACTTTTGGGACCCACCTCGTCCAGGCATGCTCCGGGACTCTCCCCTGGGTCATGCGGTGGGGCTCGTGTTCTTTTCCTGACTCTGCTGTCATGAGTGGCAGGTACACATCTACAAGCCCTGACAGGGAAATGGAAAACTGCAACCATGGAAGAGAATCTTCTCTATGTGGTGTTCCTTGTGCTACATGGAGATGAAACTAGAAAAACCAGCTTCATAAGGACCCTGTGAGCTAATTCAGGTGAGGCATTCACAATTCTGTGCCACACCCAGCACCATGTTTAAATAGCATTTTTATAAAGGAACTAGAGGAATGAACTAATCTTCACAACATTCCAATGAGGAGGAAGCCTTCTCTGACCAGCCCTCACTCCTACCTTCACTGGCAGCACCCCCACTGTGTCCCCATACTCTGTGCACACCTGTAACACTGTGCCCCGTTTGCGTTGACTCACTCTGGACAGAGCCCACATCCTGTTTATTGCTGAATTCCCAGCGGACATCATAACATGCAACACACAGTAGGTGCTCAACAAACGACCCGACAACTGGAAGGGAAAAGCAACTCTGTGGCAGAAACTGAAGGGCCCTAATTAGCTTTCCTAAAGCATCTTCATGCTCTGGAACAGGCCGGGAGCCACCATCTTTCTCTAAACTTCCCAAAGTTAGAAACATTTACTGAGTATATAGTAGTATAGTACTACAGGCTATGTGTGGAAGAAACAAAAATGAGCAGGACAAAAACTTCAGCCACACTTGGTGTAGGCAGTGTGTGTATGTATAAGTACGTGTATTTATGTGTGTTTGTTAAGGGACAGAGAAATACACTGCCTGGTCTCCCTGCCTCCTGGTTTCTTCCTTATTCCCAAACATCCTATGCAACTCTGCCAAATTAGCTTCACTGTCATCGTGCCAAGACTTACTTGGAAGCTTTTATGGTTCCAGGTGCCCACAACATAGAGTCTACCCTCCTTGGCATGGAAGTCAAGGTCCCGCAGAATCCTTCCCAGAGCCCCTCAGGAATCTTTCTAAGAATGTGGGGGTGCTGCTTCACTGCTGCCCAGTTTAGAAAACCCTTCCTCTTCCTCCTTCTAAAGCACAGCTTTGCTCATCTATCTCACCCTCCATCCACACAAGCCTTCACAGGTACCCACCTATTGTTACCTGTACTGATTTCTCTTGTACACGGTACAACCACGTGATTCTTCACTTTTATAGATTTAAGTGTCTGTAGCCATAAAAGATTGATAATTCTGAATTATTTTTAACCCTACTTTATTTATGTCAAGTACTAAAATGACAGTATAAACTTCATTTGGTGATTTAATAACTCCCTGTACTCTGTATGAGCCAAGCAAGATTAGATATTTAAAACAAATATACAGCTATGCTACTGAATTTTAATATCACATCCCCAAGTCCAATATTTTAAAAACAAACGGTACAGACAGCACAAGTATTTCCAACATGATCTATTCCAAGAAAACATAAAGGGGATTTCTCAAAAATAAAACAAGACAATACAAAAATTTTCCAATAAGACATTGTAAATATAGCAGCATTGTTGTTACATGACAATGTGAAACCAATCTATCTCAAAATTATACCAACAGCCTTGGAACTATTGCTGGTTACAATACTAAGTATCTGTGTAAGGATATGGAATGATACGTTTAATTCTGTGTATCAAATCTCCATGTTGCTCAGTGTTTGTTGGACCACCCCTGGGGAAATCCCTCCCTGCCTGTCACTGAAGGTGACTGCCCTTTATTTTGAAGAACCATTCCATTTATGGGGTTCTCCTAGTTTTGACAGCTTTTAAGGGGTTTTCCACAGAAATTGTTGCCCACATCCACCTGACAAACCCTGTAAGTATGACTTCATTAAAAATTTCCCCTGCATCTTCACTTTCAGATACCGAAGCTACTACACTTCTTGATCCGGGGCGTTAAGGTATTCACTTCACTCTGTACTTCACAGAAGGAATTATCCCCACGTTTGCCAATCACCGGGTTATTCGAGGTAATGGATAAATACAACTGAAGTTCCTCTGTCCCACGTTTATAGTTAAAACAATAAACCTGGTCTACATAGTTTTAGTCTTAAAATTATCCATAGGCAATTTTAAACTTCGTCATTTCAGTGCATCATGAAAAATGGGTTTAAAATGAGAAAATAAGTCCTGGTTTACAGTGAAAAGGCTCCTCCGCCTAAGGCAAGACCAAAACCAGCTATAGATGACCTGCGTTAGTCACCAAACCAGGGGCACGCAGGTGTTGTGAGTGGCCTTTGGCATTAACTTCACTGCCTGCCTGTTTCCCACGTCACACCCCCTTTTTTCTTGGGTGAGTATGTAAAAGGCCAGAAGTTTCCCTTTACCAGCTATGCCTACCAGAGCTGCGCGGGCCCAACGCATCACTCTGACCTCATGACCCGTGGAGAGTGCGGGAGAGGATGGCCCTGACCCGGCTCCGAGCGGGGACGCGTGAGGGGCGAGAGAGGCGTGCGCCTGGGGAGGACAGAGGGCCGCAAGGCCCCAAGGGCAAGTCTGCGTAGAGACTAAAGGAAAAACTCCGGCTTTGGGAATGCGATCGAAGGGGTTTCACGGAGACCCCATCCCCCAAATGCAAGGCCACCCAGAGCCACACAGCAGGAGAGGGGGCAAGGCTCCCAGGCGCGAGAAGAAACCAGGCCGACGAGGCCAAGGACACAGCCCCGGCGCCGGGGAGCGCAGTGCCGGAGGCGGGAGGCCCAGCCCGGGGTCCGGGCCGGCCGCTGCGCCCTTACCCACGGTGGACTTGCAGGCCTCGCAGAAGGTGTCGTCCGTGAAGCGCTCCATCAGGCTGGTCTTGCCCACGCCGCGGGAGCCGATGATGATGACCTGCAGCTTGAAGTCGGCCGGCCTGGGGGGCTGCTTCCTCCGGCGGCCCTGGCCGCCAGACAGCGCCGGGGAGCCCGTGCCCAGGCCGCCGCCGCCCCCGGCCCGCCTCTGCAGCGCGGCGCCCGGATCCATGCACGCATACGGCTCCCGCTCGGCCCGCCGCCCGCCGCCGCCCGCCCCCCGGCCGCGCGCCCCGGGCCCCGGCGGCCCCTCGGCCTCCGCCGCGCGCGGGGGGTCCGCCCCGGGCTCGGCGTCCGCCCGCTCGAGCGGCTCCGGCGGCCCGCGGGCTCCGCGCTGAAGCTGCGCTGTCGGCCGGTGCCCCGCGCCCCCGTCCCCTCTGCCACTGCCGCCGCCGCCGGGAGCCGAGGAAGGGAAGCAGCTATTCCGCAGCAGCGGCAGCAGCATCCCGGACGAGGAGGGGCAGGAAGCGCAGGCGCGAGGCGGGGCGGCGGGGCCCGCGCGGGGCGGGGGAGGGCGGGCGCCCCCTGTCGGTAGGAGGACCCCTCGCCCCTGCGCGGCCGCTGAGCGTCCTCTCCCGGCTCTCTTGCACCCGCTCTTGCTCTTTTCCTGCTTGTTCCTGGCTTGCGGGCCGGCCTCGCTTCCCTCTCGCTTCTGTCGACTCTTTTATCTTTTTTCCTCTTGCATCTTCCCCGTTTCCCCCTTTTCACTCCTCCTTTTCCTGTGCACAGTCCCCAACTCCACGCACGTTTATCAGCCCTCTCTTCCCAAACCTGTTACACTTTGCTGCAAACTCAAAAAGTTGCTGGGATGCTGGAAAGTACCTGAAGCCAGCCCTCCACCGTCCACACTGCCAACTCTGGGTTCTCGTCTACACCCGCTCTTGCGCACGAACACCACTCACTGGTGGAAGAAGCCCCACTCACCCCCGTGGGGCCGGCACCCTGCTTCGTCTTTCCCAATCTTTCCATGGAAACACATGAAATCAGTCATTTTTAACCCTGATTGCTGTCTCACTCAGGGTTCAAAAGTTTTTATTCTGTTTAATTTTTAATATAAGTAAATGGCATGCTTCTTTGGGAAGCAAGCGAGTTAAAACTCCCAACTGTGGTAAGAGATTGAAACTCCGAAAGTTTAGTAATCTAGAACTCAGGTAATATGTTTGCCATTTCTATTTGAAAGGATTTAAGAATACAGAAAATCACTGTGCTGATTCCTTGCCAGAGATTTGTTTAGCAAATTCCTCAGCGTGAACTTGAGCACCTCAGAACACAGGGTTCTAAATATGATAGGAGCTGGCAACATTTGCCAAACGATCACGTTACCCACCAAATTTCAGCTGTACTGTATTTAGAACTAGGTTTAGTAATGCATAGAACATGTGTATGTTACACAACAAACCTGATTTGTAAATATCTAGCATGCCCACAGGGTACATTGGAAGAAGTTTGCATTTATGAGACAATCCTTAGCTTTGCAAAAGCAATCACAGTAGGAATCTTTTCACTATGTAATTATTAGAATATGTAAACTATGATCCATCTCCATTATTTTAAACACAGCTCTATCACTTACAATCATGGAACATCTCTTAACTGGGTTTCTCTTCTGTGGGAATGAACAATTTATGTAGTCTGTTGTACATTGTAACACTGTATAAATGTAAGGAATTACAGAAACTGATTTATGCACGACTTTTCAGGAACTGAAACTTGCGATTTCACAAAGCAAGATACATCTGCAAAAGTCATCTCAAGATTTTTAATTCAGTCTGTTCTGACTTACAGCACCGCCTGTCCTAACAGGCAGATGCATGTGGCCTGGCTTTCAGGGCTGGAGAACCTCTTGCTCCCAAATAAACTATCTTACCCATAAGGTAGATCTGTAATTTCCTCTATTAGAGTAATTAATGGACTAAATGACAGAGGTTGGGTAGTACCTCTGGAGGGAAGTTAAAATGCATATGCACTGTTTTAAACCAAGTACAGTAGTCCCCTCTTATCCTTGGGGGATGCATTCCAAGACCCCCAGTGGATGCACGAAAACCTTGGGAAGCGCAGAACCTTATATACACTATGTTTTTTCCTATACATACATACTTATGATAAAGTTTAATTTAGAAATTAGTCACAATAAGAGATTAACAACAATAGCTAATAATAAAATACAGTTGACCCTTGAACAACCCAGGTTTGAACTGCGAGGGTCCATTTATATAAGGAGATTTTTCCTCTTCTGCCACAAGACAGCAAATTAGCCTTAGACAGCAAGACCATTCTCTCTTCTTCCTCCTTCTCAAGGTGGAGATCACTATGATGAAGACCTTTATGATGATCCACTTCCACTTAATGGACAGTAAATATATTTTCTTTTCCTTATGATTTTCTTAACAGCATTTTCTCTCTTTTTTGAGGCATAAATCAAAGTGGTTTTTTTTTTTTTTGCATATGGCTACCCAATTTTTTCATAAATGTCAATTAAGTCAAGTTGGCCAATGGCATTGTTTGTTTATTTATTTATTTATTTTCAGAATATTACGGGGTACAAACGTTTTGGTTACATAAATTGCTTTTGTACCATTTAAGTCAAAGTTGTAAGTGTGCCCATCCCCCAGATCATGTACACTGTACCTATTAGGTGTGAATTTACCCATCCCCTCCTCCCCCTCCGTCTTGCTTGATTTCGGATGAATGTTATTTCTATATGTGCACATTTCTATATGTTGGTTGATTAGCTCCAATTTAATGGTGAGTACATGCGGTGTTTGCTTTTCCATTCTTGTAATACTTCGTTTAGAATAATGGTCTCTAGTTCCATCCAGGTCAATACAAGAGGTATTAGTTCACCATTTTTTTTAATGGCTGAGTAGTACTCCATGGTATACATATATCACATTTTATTAGTACACTTAATAACATTTTTTCCAGCTTACTTTATTACTGTATTATAAAAATACAGTGCATAATCCATACAACATACGAAATATGTGTTAACTGTTTATGTTATGGGCCAGGCTTCTGTTCAGCAGTTGACTTATTAGTAGTTAAGTTTTGAGAGAGTCAAAAGTTATACATGGATTTTCAACTTTATGGAGTGTTAGACTCCCTAATTCCACATTGTTCAAGGATAGACTATAGAACAATTATAACAATATACTATAATAAAAGTTATGTGGGCCGGGCTTGCTGACTCATGCTTGTACTCCTAGCACTTTGGGAGGCCAAGGCAGGAGGATCACTTGAGGCCAGGAGTTCGGGACCAGCCTGAGCAACATAGCTAGATCCCTGTCTCTACAAAAAAATTTTTTTAAAAATTAGCTGGGCCTAGTGGCATTCACGTGTAGTCCCAGCTACCCAGGAGGCTGAAGTAGGAGGATCATTTGAGCCCAGGAGTTTGAGGTTGCAGTGAGCTATGATGACACCACTGCACTCTAGCCTGGGCAACAGAGCAAGACCATGTCTCAAAAAAAGAAAAACAAAAACAAAAAAACGAAGTTATGTGAATGTGGTCTCTGTCTCTCTCAAGATATTTAATTGTACTTTATACTATCTGTGTCA